>BOPP01000137.1:2708102-2727744 GCA_017312745.1 Gryllus bimaculatus | reverse complement strand
ACTGCCCAACGTTCGAAGAGACCCCAAGAGGGGTCAGGCGAACAAGAAAGTACATCACAGTGGAGCAGTGGAGCATCGGTTGGATCCAAATGATGAAGCGATGATATGAGAGACAAGGAGAACCCTAAAACAATTTCCCGCAAGCTCGTCCGTATCGAAGATTAATGTTGTGGAAGCTGCGAGATCGGTTGGATTTAAATGATGCAGCGATGATGATATGAGAGACCAGGAAAACAGGAGAACTCTGAAACAATTTCCCGCAAGCTCGCTTTTTCAATCATGAGGTTTACGCTGGCCAATCTGGTTTTGAATCCTGGTTCCTACTTGCGGCAGCAGAGCAGTGTGGCTAATTAGGATCGCTTAGCGTGCTCATGAAATGCAATTATTTTAAATCTTTATTTTCCGGTATTATGTCGCTATTCGCGCTTACCTGAACGGCGATACGATTCTGAGAAGCGTTGAAATTCGAGGAACCGATGGCTCTCTGTTCGAGTTCTGTGTAATGCATACGTTTTCTCCATGCGAATGTGGCGCAATAGGCTTTTCATCCCACCATGTAACACTGACCCAAAATCTCGTCGTAATCTAATCGTGATGCTGAACTCGAGCCGCGGAAACCTACGTGTACGCAACACTGACCCACCATCATCCATCCGGTGAAATGAAATGGCGAACTTTCACTGTGAGCGCCTTCCCAGGAAAGGAAAGGGCATATAGACGCAAATCATCTTCCGTCGCCTTCGCTCAGCAATCCTTACCAACAGACCCTTTTATTATCATGAATACCATTCATGAGTAGAGCTCGAAAAAAAATGTAGAGTAAGAAACCTCAAAATACGTAATACGTAAATATGTAAGAAAAATGTTAAGAATATGTAATGAATAAATAGAAGGGTCTATTCAGTGGACGAGATAGCTGAGGCAGTAGTGCCGAGGCGATCTCCGACCGAAGGATCGCGGGTTCGAATCCCGCCTCGGGCATGCTTGTATTTGAGTCGTTTCTTTGACCTCCTATAACCATCATGTCATGCCATCTTCACAGTTACCATTCCGTTAAATACAATAGTTGTCGCTAATGGCCTAGATGTTGATGCGACAAATAATAATAATAATAATAATAATAATAATAATAATAATAATAATAATAATAATAATAATAATGGAGAACACATTTTTCTTTCATTTCGCCATTTCAATTTTTATTGTTTTTAAGAAAAAAATATTCTCTATTCCTATATGTAAGATTGGAGTATGGAGCTTTATTATGTAAATTGTATTAAGTACGTGGCTGACTCGTCGCTAACCACCTAGATGTACGAACTTAAAAAGAGAGGATGGGATATAATACGTAAAATCAAAATATGATTTTATGTTTTTTTAAATATTAATGTTGCCCACCATCCCACCCGCTGGGAGGGCAGGGGGGCTGATTTTAGCATAGAATGATTCTCCCTTCAAAACTGTTAAGATTTGGTCTCGTCTCAATTTTTCGTACTTCGTGTATTTTTTGGGTTATTTCAAGTTGTCAAGTTAAATAGGACAATATATATATAATATAATATATATATATATATATATATATGGAAATGAATGCAATGCTATATACTTGAATGCAAAGACAAAAAGCATTCAATTTTCATTCAATTTGTTTATGTTCCATATAACTGTATCAACGATTCCCAATGCGTATTTTAGACGTAAATTAAATTATTAGTTTATGATAACTCCATCCAGCGGCGGCAACCGCCTTCTGTTGCCAGTGCAGCGTTGTCAAAGGAACAATGCCCGTTGGATTCGAATGGCACACACAATTTGCAAATCAGGATTTTTGATAACGCTAGCAATAAAATGTGAAAGTATAGAAAAATATATTAATAAAATATAACATACCCCAAATGAAATATAATTATTAATTTTTGAACAAATTTAATTTTTGTAATAATTAAAACCCATGGGAAACAATGTATAATAATAAAATATGACCTCAGTGTATAAAGTGTGTGTGTTAAAAACGGGGCAAGCGCGTGTTTACCGTTCTTTGCTATGTACATGAAAAATATTTACAGAAAAGTTTTGTATTCGTTTCTGAGAAAGTAATTGTTTAAAATGTAAAAATTGGCTTTGTTGTAGGCAAAATTACGTAAAAATACTTATATTTTCGAAAAATTGAACGTGCAATTATTTGAATATCTGTTTTTGCTGAACACATTTCATTGGAAAAATAATATTGTCTTCACAATTTTAGTTCTAGAAGATGCCGACAAAATTTTGGATTTTTGCAAGTTTTCTAGCAATCAGGAATTTGAACGAAATTGAAATCGGCATCATTTCCTTAAGTCACCTTCACGATATCCGAGGTCAAAATTTGACTCGGTGCCTTTTTCACAAAAAGTTAAAAAAATTATATATTTCACGCAAATTACGCGAAAACTACTAACACTCGCGAAAAAATATACATGATCGTATTTCAAAATCTGTCTTTGAAGAACAAATTTCATTTATATCAACAATATTATATTGCAAGAACATGCCAAAAAATTGAAATTTTTGCGAATTTTGAAAAGTCAACAAAAATTAAACCTACGGCATTCTCTTAAAGGTTCTTTACCCGATCCAACAACATAATTTTATAAACAAATTTGGTGCCTTTGTTTTTAATTTTTAAATATGTCAGAGAGTATATCTGAAAAGTACTGTCCAAATTGAATCAAATGTTTCAAATTGAAGGGGACGCGCTTCAGCTAGATCGATTGGAGAATATCAATTTTGTTGATAATCCTACGTATAGTTAAGCCGAGGTTTAGCCGTGTTTTTCACAGACAAACGGACCGAAAGACATTTTTCGGTTAATCAATTGTTTGCTAGCAGAGACCCATAAAACATGGGTTCTGACTACGCAGCATGTTAGGGGAAGTAATTTACTATATGAAGGTACAAGATTTATCCACTTTTATCGTTACCAGGGCCCGCCAATAAGAGTTTTCTGTCGCAAATTCGGTTTCTTCCCATTTGCAGCATTACAATAATTGCAATTATGTAAGTGTTGCAATAATCAATAAGTTGCAATTAAAATCTGTCTGTAAGTTCTTCAGAGAAAGGAACACTTTTATTATTGCGAATGCCAACCCAATTCTCTCACAACTTGCCTTTTAATTCGCAACGATAAAAGCATTCAAAGCATTCAATTACAGACCTTCCACTACGAAACGAACTCGTCTACAATACAAATGTGTCATGGCAGGGGTGGTAACAACAAGTAAGGTTTTTTTAAATAATGTAGAGGAAAAATAAAGTTTCTGCAAAAGCCGCCACTTTTCATTATTTATGTGCAAAAACGGTAAAATCGTTGGAGAAGTGCTTAAGTATTTGTAAATCGTACGCGGCATACATTTGGGCCTGCTTCAGGTCACTGTGCACGAAACGAGAGACCAAAAAAGGGGGATCGAAAGAGAAACAGGTGAACGCGACGGCCAGCCTTCTTCTCCCTCTGACATCGCCGTTGGGGAGGATTCGGGAGCTAATGGAAAGTCGGAGCGGTGTTATGAATATTCAGAACTAGCCCAACTTTTTTGGACATTAGAGCGGCGCGGGTCGAATTGCGCAGTGGCGGCGGCGATAGCGCGCGTGCAGAGGGGAGACGCGTATTCTAAAAAGTCAGGGGGGCCGCTTTCCTTTTCTGCGTTTCCATTTTCTATTGCGTTTCTAATTTCAGAGGTAGGCGGTTACTTGCTGAAACGTGGTCCTATTGTCTGCAATGTGACGAAATTCTTCAAAACTTAGTCCCGTACACTGGTTAATATATTTAGTTTTCAATTGAAACATGTCCATGTCTATGTGGCGACTTTGTCACGAACTCAAGAAAGAAAAGACATCTCGCTTATTTTTTCCATTTCGTTTTGCAAATATGGCGAGAATAATGCTATGACAGGCATAAGTAATGGAAAATAATGAGATTATTTTGAACACTGGTAACAAAATTAAAGCAATGTGGAATGTTGTAAAAAAATGCGAAAAAATTTCGATAATTTTTAGAGAATGGTGTTTTAAAGGATAATAAAAGAGACGAAAGTAATCTGGAAAAAGTTGCGAATCTCTTCAACCAGCACTTTCCTAGAAATGTGATTGATCTCACGAAGGGACTAAAACCACAAAATTCAACCTCATACGTTTTCCAAAAATTCGACACGATGTTTATTTCCGAAACATGTTTCAACTAAATCCTCAGAATAGTCAGTAAACTAAAAAATAAATATTCATCTGCTATGGATGAATTTTCGAATTATTAAACACTTATGCACCTGCCTTTACACATCCGTTAACTCACATTTTCAATGCTTCTTTATGCACAGGACTATTTCCAGATATTTTCAAAGAGCTAAAATTAAGCCACTTTTTAAAACATGGAACAAAAACGAAATTAAAAATTACAGGTCAATTTCTCTTTTGTCAGTTTTCTCAAAAATGTTAGATAGACTTTTCTATAAGCGAATAGAAACTTTTCTCAGGAAAAATGCACGCTTACAGACTCACAACACTGTTTTAGAAAAACAAAATCCAAGGAAACCGCCATTTTTTTTTCTTTTCTCAAACATGTTGCTTCATCAATGGATTAAAATGAAGAGCAGAATACTCATATCTTTCGAAAGTTTGCGACGTTATTGACCATAACATCCTGCTCTCAAAACTACCTTCTTATGGAATTCGTTGTATTGCTCAAGACTGGATAACATCATACCTTAAGCATCAATCTCTAAGAGTAGATATGCCGTACTACGACGAAAGGACATTATTTGTTAATATTTACAATTCTCTGCCAATTGAGCATGGGGGCCCGCAATTTCGATCTTACGTGTTATCCTCTTTCTGTTATACGTAAAAGATATGCCCTCATCTATTAAAAATGGATGAACCGTTCTGTTTCCCGATGACACGAATGTTCTTTGCAAGAAAACCCAACAATAAACAGTACGATTTCAGAAGTTTCAAATAGGTTTCGTAATAACAAATTAATAGTTAATGAAGGAGAAAAGATTTCAATGCATATTAGTATTTCAAATCGGCAATCGCATGCTCCATGGAAAATGAACAATATGCAATTAGCTGAGGTTAAAGTAACAAAATATCTCGGCACCTCAACTCAACCAAACCTTGAATGGAATGCACATATAACAGATTTAAACACAAAATTAAGTTCACTATGTTACGCATTTACGTTACATACTGTACGCCTTCATGCATCTCGTTGCGTAAATATACATTCTCGCCTCAGATATGGCATAATATTGTGGGGAACTTATCCTTTAGTACCCAGACCTTCAGATTGCAGGAGAAAATTATTTGACCAATGAAAAACTGCCATCCACGTGATCCTTGCAAGCCTCTCTTCATTGAACTTGGAATCTTCCCATTACCGTGCCTATTTATTTAGGAATTTGTAATTTTTGTACAAATTTACTTAATGGTGGGAAAATATTTTCGTGCAATACTGATATTTATAATTACAACACACTTTGCAGAAATAAAATTTATCAAGTGTCAGTACCAACGGTTCAATACAAATTATCCACATACAATACTGAAACCGAATTCTTACATTATTTTACTTTACTTGCAAATGTTAGAAATTTACAACTGTAACCTGTTCGTAATCAACAGACAAAAAAGATTATGAATATTTTTTTTCCTTTTCTTATACAGTATCGTGGATCTTTCTTTTTCGTCTTAGAAAAGGAATTATGTATCAAGAAAATTTCCAAAAGCAATACTTATATTCTTAAACAAACCAAAACAAAAATTACCCTTTTTACAATAACAGAATCAATATAACTAAGTTTCTCGCCTCTCTTAAAAAAAGACAAATCAACAGATTCAAGTACAATTATAAAAATGGCAACACTTTGAAAACAATATAAAGGGAGCACCAAGCACCGTTTGTAATGTTGCATGCACTTTCTGAGCACTCGATACAACATTAAAGGCAGAGAGCAACAAGCCCATTTAAGTTACTTTTTTCTTATGTAGGGTCTAGTGACCGCTATTTACACGGGAGGATATCATGACACGTAACCACAGAACAGACGCATGGCGGGGATGGGGGGGGGGGCTTGGGTCACTACAGAAATACTGCCAAGAGCCTCCTATGTCTAAGCAAACTGGGCGAACTTGATGCTTCTCGCAGTCATGGCAAGTTCGTGGCGAAAGATAGGAGAAAAAAATAGGAAAGACGATTATTACCTACCTCCTCTTGGGGCCTTGCCTCGCCCAACGGCGCGAAGGTTGCATCGGTCAGCGGGCTGGGGTCGCCGAAAATACGTCTCCGTGCAGATCCGGGTTCTTACACGGCAATATGTAAGAAAATGGACGCCCGTAAACCTAGGCGCAGCAGCTTCAGTGTCGGTTTCTCTTCCTCATTCTCACCACGCTCACCACCACTCCCCAATAGCACACCCTTTTTTCCACCTTCCACTCTCGCGCCCCAAAGCCTTCTCTTCTTGCCTCCTACCAGGTCGGTCGGCACGGACACTACAATTCAAATATCTCAGAATATTTATAAATACGGGCTTCCAACCTCTTGCTAGCACTGCCCGCGCTATTTGAATGTAGCGTTGGTATCAACCACAGATAGGTAACGGTTACAATACATGTGTTATTTCCCGAGGAAGTATCGGTGACATATCCAAACAAAATATGATTCGTTCATCTAAGTCGAGAATACCATGTTATCTCGCCATTTTTTGGAGAATGTACCCTGAGATAGGACAGACCAAGACTAAATCTTGACGTTCAACTTAAAATTCCTCAAGTTGATACTTGCCCTGTTGTTTGGCCGCACTTTTCAATTATTAACAACATCCCCAAATGGAAGCAACATTTTACCTATCGAATGACAGGTTTAGATTGTTCCTTGGACATATCGAAATTGTACCTTGTTCACGAACCTTGATATTGCGTTTGGGAGGGGGTTGCAATCGGGTGAATAAAAGCGACTGAAATAAATGTTAGCGCGGAATTGCGGATATGAAAGTGCGGCTACATATAGAATTGCGGTTATGGGGGTGCGGTAGAAAGAAATAGGGAATGCTTCGGAAAAATTACAAGTCAGAAACCTATCGTTATATCTCTCAATACATTAGACTTGAAGTTACATTAAGTTAAATGCACTCATGTGAAGAATGGAACTGGCAGTATTACATTAGACATAAGTTCTTTTCTCCTTTGTTTGGCATATTAAGGGGAAAACAGAAATATTCCGCAAACTGTCTAATGATCTTAATATATGTTTTGGAATATTACACATTCTGTCACCAAATAACGAAGTTGTGCATGCCGAATTAAACATTTCTGCCACTTGAACCAATGCGGTACTCATAGTTTCTTAATTTATTTCATTGTGATAAATAAAAAAGTGAATGTGATATTTGAGAGATAAACGAGACATTTGCTGCTCAGAAACAATAGAGCTGGTACTTTTGTTCTGGTGAAGTTTGTTAATAGTATATTTATGTGTTTAAATCTTATATTATTAATATCGAAAAATTAATTTTAAAATACATTTCTTACTATTTATATTATAGTATTTGCAGTGTCGTCTAATAAAAGTATTATTTAATTTTTCTCTAGCGTGTTAAAATAAAGATTCTAGTGTGATTTTTTAAAACTGGTATGTCACGAGCGCTGATGGAACATCATCAAACTGGTCAGAAAATAAATGGCACAAAACTAATAAATTTTAAGAAATATAAATAAGGTACTTAGAAATAAACCAAAATTTTAAAGAACAACACTTAACTACTAATTATTTATTTCTGATGTAACAAAACCTTATTTATTAGCACCCATACGAATATAAGAAGTAAATAAATACGTATGATGCAGGATTTGCATTAACATCCCTTGTAAACGTGATAAAGTACGATCCACTATAAAGTTGTATTAACGAACGGAGCAGTTTCTCTAGATCATTTAGTCGTCCGAGCGGAATAAAAAATTGTCCTTCGCTCGAAAAAAGTACCACCGCCGGGTAAACTACAGCCTCAGTCCCACGCAGACGGGAAGATCACAGCCCGTGCGGCCGCTGCCGCATTCATTTCCCGGGGGCCCCGGCGACCGTTATCTGTCTCTGTCCGGGGCGCCGGTATAATTCAATTACGGAAATATTGTTGGATAGCGCAGCACTTTAAACCTCATTTATTTACGGGTGCCCGTGAATTAATCTCGCCTCAACGCGGTCGCGGCGCTCTGCTCGGTCGGCCGGCCGGCCGGCGCAGCCCAGAAGCAGGGTGGGGGCGGGGCGCGGGCGAGACGGCCGGGGAAGGGTAGAGCGCGCTCCCGTTTTTCTGGAAGGCGGCGCGGGGCGAGGGGACGGGAGCGTCGAGGGTGGCTGGCGGCGCCCGGGGTGGTCTGTCTGGCCGTGGAGGTCTCGCTGGCTACCGGTGTCCTTCGTCTTGCCGCTTCCCCAGGGAAGTCCTCCGAGAGGGACTGGCTGGATCTATGGGCAGCGCTGAGATTCGTGGTGCGGAGACCCCAGCTTTATGTGGTTACAGAATATTGTATGACAGGTGTCGGCAATCTTTCATGGCTGCAAGTCAAGATCAAACAAAATGAGACTGAACTGAGATGATAATTTGGGTAAGAGGTACTTTCGTTTTAAGGCACAGTTTTAGTGAATAATAAGCAAAACGTTTCGAGAATAAGATTACAATATGTTTGTAAATTTTAAATATAACAAATCAAATGTAATATGTCACAATTATTATGAAAACAAATATATAAGCAAATATTTTTAGCACATTACTTAACGAACTTTATCTTTGAGCATTATTTAAAAAATCGGCATGCTTGAAACACTAATAAATGGTTTCATTCATTGTGACTGTACCAAAATTTGTTCTTGAAAGATAATGGAATGAGTTATGATCGTAAACGTGCTTGCATTACTAGAATACAAATAGTATTAGTTACGGTATATTGCTTACAGTAAATTCAGACAAAATAAATGTCTTTTTTTGTAAAAGGTTTATTTACTTACAATTTTTACGACTTTTCGTTAAATAATTACAATTAGAAAATCGTTCCTCTCATAACTTGCAAAAACTGTATAAGATTTAAACAAATTTATATTTTGAAACAATGAATTTGAAGGTGTTTGTCCATCGTTTGACCATAATTTACGCATCATCAAATCAATTTTACTACTAACAGATCAACCAAAATAAATTACTATTAAAACAATCATATTTACAATAAATAATTGGAGGTGAAAACACAAATTAACTTCGTTTTTTCAAATAGCTCCAAAGTCACACAACAAATGTTTGTCCCATAATGACAGTCGTTTGCAAATACCTTCTGCATAAATTGTCCTTTCTGAATGGAGCTATCTTCGTACATCCGTTTCGGTATTGACTTCAGTATTTAAATGAAATCTATTCTACAGAAGAAATAGATCATTTGGCCAAAAAGGTAATTGTCGAATATGAACTGTTCTGCATAAGGTGTAGCATTTCTCACCAAACCTCGAGTTGACCGGTGGCCTAAACTTATAATTCGTTGCTCATATGGACGTCTGTAAGTTCCTTTAGCACTCTTCGAACACTCACTTTACGTAAGTTGAGACGATTCGTCTCGCCATTTGATATCCCATTCTGTGTTCTTCAGACGTACACGACCGGAAAACCTACCAGCCCTCAGTAATTAAGGCGGTAGCTAGAAGAGAAGTCCTTAGGACTATTGGCCCTGTTTTCGGAGAATGTAGAAATGAATTCTGCGTACTTTAATCTATATTCAAGCAAAATTTCATGATTTTATCTCTATTCGCTAGGTTGGCAGAGCAATATTCTGTTTCATGAAGATTTTTCCAGAATATTGCACTTTAATCTGTCATTCGAATTGCTCTTAGTTAGGCAAAAGTTGCTGATATTCGGGACTGATATAGGTACTTAAAGGGAACAGAGTAAAAATTGTACTAATACGTTTCGAATAGAATACTCCTCTATATTTGTCCAATGAAAATCTACAAAAGTAAATCCGAATATGATAGCTCACTAGATGAACTGTGGCTAGAAAAGAGGCAACAAACCACGTTTTGATTTTCCGATCGATGCCAAAGAAGTTCCCTAACAAGCAGACCACGCACTGCACACGATTTTTCCTTCGTCTTATTTGTTCTATCCTTTCTTCTCATACGCAAAAAGACACACTCACCGTCTCAAACACACACACACGCACACACACATACACATTTACACACACCACACATTTCGGGAAACCAGTCGGGAGCTTAGAGCTTGCCCGGTGGTTCCCCACTGGGGGACGGTGATACACGAAAGTAGCGACGTCCGCAAGCGGACATGTAAGTCGCTACCGGATCTCAACATCCAATGGGTGAGGAATATCGCCACGTGCCTGGGTAAAACATTCTCTACACTAATTGGCTGTATCAGTTGACGTTCTCGGAAACATTAATCATAGAGGGCGCGAAATTTCAAGGGGTTTAAGGAAACGGCTTGATGGAAAGATGTATACGTAAGCTTCCGCGGCTCGAATCCATAAATTTTCGGCTATCTGGGAGACGCCGCGTCGTTGGCTGGGGTGCCGACGTTTCGCCTGACATGTCGAAGCCTGAGACATGTCAGGCGAAACGTCGGCACCCCAGCCAACGACGCGGCGTCTCCCGGATAGCCGAGAATTTGTTGACGGAAAGATGAAATCGCAGAATTTTTGGAATACGGCAACACATTGTGTTGAGAAACATAAGCGTTTGAGATTTCCGACGGCAATTTCAGCTCTAGTGGATAATCTCTACCCCATTCGCCATCTTTAAGCTGGGTTTCAATATGCTCCTAGGCACCAAACTATCTTTTCCGTTTAAGATATAAAAAATGTTATTTTCAGTTTTTGGCATCGGTGGCTTCGGGGGAAGGGGGGAGAGGTACTGCAATAGTCTCCAACACACTCGCTGTGCGCGTCGTTTGGGGATTTTTTTATATCAACCGGTGTCAGAGAATTCAATTGCGTGACGTACGTATTTCATCGCCTACGAGCGTCTGAATTTATTAATTTAGTGAAACAGTGAATTAAGTGAAACATGTGCGGTTATCATAATTTTAAAACGATTCCATGGACGTAAAAAAATATTAGGGCCTGTGTAAAAATCACAGTTCTCTAACATACGCATGCCGCGAAAGTATTGAAAACCAATGAAGTACTTTATAAAAAGTACTTTTACTGCTACATCGCACGTACTCACATGGACCTTTGAACCTTCTTGGTTTATTAGAAGGAACAAGAGGCGCACCTAGTTTAGTGAATTAACGTTTGGTGGCAGGTTTCCAGCGGTGTGAGCCCTAAGTACGTACTCTTAGAGCCAGCAGATAGTCTAGGCGACATTGGGGAGCGTGAAAAGGTCCTAGAGACGTTCATGACTAAGGAAAGGCAGGATTGGGCTAAAATATTTGTTTACGTAACTAGTGCGGAAACTGAGTCTTTGACATACGATTGAAATATTGAAGGGCGAGGCGACGATAGGAGCCGGAGACGCTTTCGTACGGTTTGCATACATTATTTTTAGTAAGAATTCTCTAAATTTCAATAGAGGTCAGTTCGTTCTCCTGGATTATTCCGTGAAAGAATTCGTGCTTCTGGATCATTCTCAATATGCGAGACGACAGCACGTTGAATCCGCCTTAGTGTTTTATCTGCTTTTCAGTTTCCAATTGATTTATATGGGAAGATCTCCTTTTCGGTACGCATACGGCAAATTAACATATTACTTTCAGTAAACAGTGGAGCAAGTACTAGTTTCAATGCACAAGTGTTGAAAATAGAGTAATTGAGAACTTAGAAAATAAAGAAATTGTACTACCTATATTATCTAATTTTTTTAAAAACGGCTTCTCTGGGTACGGTGAGAGTGCATCCGTCTCTGCCTGAAGAAAAATTGGGCGCCAACTACAGGCTACTGGCTCTGCCGAACGATAGAGACCACAGTTTGACAAACATTTGCTTGCTAATTATTACTTGTCTGAGACATATAAAAGAAAGTAAATGATGAAAAGTTCCTTGAGAGATATGTTTGATATGTCATGAAAGAGATGTCTATAAAGACGCTTCACATTCCCATTGCATCCCTACTTTTATTACCATGAAACTGTTGCGAAACTTTTCTTCTAAACTTTCCTGCCTTCATTTACTGCTTTTGTGGTACCTTACATTGGAGATATTCCGAAGAATTTCTCGGTAATGAACTAACTAAATACGTTAGTCTACATGGATGTTAAATGGCTGTTTGGCCAAATAGGTGAAGTTCATTTGATACTGTCCTCCCGACTCGGAACTTCGGCCAATATTCCGGCATGATTCCAACGCAGTGTGACCATGCCTACGTTCTAGTGAATGCGCAAAATATTCAGTGATAAACGGCCCCATTTCCCCGAAAGCAAAATCAGCCAAACACAGATCAACTTTGTCACTTCCCGCCTTTAGGCACGGAAGCTCTCTCAAGTCGCAGCAGGCAAGGAGCTCGCGTCAGAGTTCGACTGACGTGCCCCCGCCGCCCCCGCCGCCACCGCCGCCGCCGCCGCCGCCGCCGCCGCCGCCGCAGCCGCCGCCTCCACCGCCGCCATACTCGCGTTTCACGGAGGCCGCGCCGCCCGCCGTAATGGAGCGCCCCCTCTCTCCCGATCGCGTGGAATAAATCCGTCAGCCACCTCCGCGCGGTGCGGCCTGGGCCTACTCGATCCGGCCGCCGCAGCCTCCACCAGCAAAAACGGGGAAGCGGCCAGCGGGACAGGGTTTGAGAAGGGGAGGAGGAGGGGAAGGCGGCCTGGCTAAGAGGTGAGATGAGTGCTCCGAGGAAACGAGAGAGAGAGGGCGGAAAGGAGGAATGAAAGAAAAATTATGGGAAGGAGAAATGTGAGATAGTGAGAGACTGGAAAAAGAGAGGGGTAGAAGAGAGGTGGAAAAGGGACAAAGGCACACTTAGAGGAAGAAGGAAAGAGTGAAAGAGGGGGATTGGAAAGAGAAAAAAATGAGACGGAAGTAGAGAGAAAGGGAGCAGGAAAGAGAGAAGAGAGAGGGCAGTGTAAGAAGTTAAATGCACGCGGAAAGGAATATTTAAAATTTATTATTAATTAATTAATTTATTTGTTGGTTTATTTATTTGTTATTTACGATTTAACCTTCATTTGATCTTACCTACTATTCTTATTTCTATACTTATTTCTACTATCACTTTTCTTTTGCGTTTGTTTCCTCTATTTATTTTTATTTATTTACGTAAGAAACCGTTAAAAACTGTGTGACGTGCTTGGGGAGAAGTTACATTGAAGTTACATTTATGTCCAGAAGCAAAACAAGAGGTCATCTCAGCATTTTCTTGAGGATCGGGGAAACTGGATGAAAACCTGATCGAGATGGGGGCCATTGACCTAGAAGTTGAAGTAGAATACTTGTTACAGGTTCTTAGAATTATACAATCCAAATGGTATATAATACATTAAATGTCATTGTTAAAATTAATATTACTTTCCTAGTGATATAGTCTCTAATTGTATAGAAACCATTGTGCAGTAGAAAAGATTTTACTTGAGACTTAAAACTTTTGTATCGAATTTAAACGTTTAATGTCTACTGCCTACTACTGCAGCGATTTGAGATCTTGTCCTTATTGAAAATGTATTTTAAATAATAAATCACTTCATGGAGCTGACTTATCGCATACAGACTCATTTTTCCAATGTCTTTGCCAACGTCTCAAGAGGTTTCTCACAAACCTTTTGACCGCTGGTTTATATTCACCACTTTTCCATAGGCTACGATTATTAAAGGTATGGTTTTACATATTATTTAATTCTAATTCCCTTCTTTCATGCGATGTTAATAAAGTGTTGTATGGTCTCACATCTATATTTCTAATTTCCAATGCACTCAGAAATTGAAAGAAAAATGTGCAGCCTCCGGCCACGTGAGATGTACCTAAGCTTTCTTTTCGCAACCATGAAGACCGGGAAAAATACAAAAACAATGAATGAGTTTTGATTTGGGTTGAAAAATGCAAAACAAAAATTGTGCAATTTCGCCCATTCTCATACTGCACCTGCCGACTGAATATTGCTTACGACACAGTGAACGATATGCAACAACAAGGCTCCAAGGAAGAAGCTGCCCCCATGAAATGTTTGCCTTTACACGTGTTCCGTTAAGAAACCACAACTTTTTTATGTTCTACGTATGGTAAGAACTCTGTTACTAGTTATCCGTATATACTATAGTATGTTTTTGCAGTTTTCGTGGAAACTGTTTTTTGTCAAAATATTTAATTTTTGCAACGTTACACAGGAGTATATTTTATGACTTTTTCTTGTTTAGTGCACGAGCTGCTTTTTGGAAAAAATTTTTGTGTGGCTTTATTCAGCAACATTTGTTTAGCTGCAGGGGAGTAGTATTCTATATTTGTTGTTGTTTTTTATCAACTTCAAAGTCACTTTGTAATCCACCTCAATACCTTCTCTTTGATATGGAAATTTACTACATTTTTCGTTCGGCCTGAAAATATCGTAAATGTCGTAATCGCTTTTTCATTGCAAATGATGAAATATGGTTCTAATTTATGGTTTTGTCGTCTAACACACAACAATCATATAGATAATATATATTAGCAAATTAGTTCTTAAGTTAGTAAATTATTTTTCTATTCCAGTCATCGTGAAAATATATCTATATTTTGAACTTCTTCTAAGTCAATGTTTCGTACAAACATCAAGTTCCAACGTTTCTAGCACGTCGTTCAAGCACAGAGCAAACAGTGGGAAAATGATTGCGTTACATTAAGCAGCCTTCACCTGTCCGTGCTCGCGTGAGTGATCCGTCAGGGATGCTGGAGACGGCGCGAGTAGCTTCTGCGGCTCGGCACAAGACTCCGGCTCCACCGCTCTATTTCTTGTCAGCCGCCACCTTTGCCTCCGCCACCACCGCCGCTGCCGCCGCCGCCGCCGCCGCCGCCGCCGATGCTAGCGCCGTGCCAGAAACGCTGAGCCACGGCGACGCGTGGCGTGTTTATACTTTGTATTAATGATGCATCCGATTATGGGACGGGTTTTTGTCGTGAAATGGGAATCAATGACGGGGCGCATGAATATGCATGACGCGGGCTGCGGGGCGGGAGCGGGGGCGGAGGCGGGGACGGGGTTGGTTTTCGGTGGCCCGGCGGCGGCCTCGTCACTGCCATTGCCAACGCTGCCAGC
This sequence comes from Gryllus bimaculatus, assembly GCA_017312745.1. Taxonomy (NCBI): domain Eukaryota; kingdom Metazoa; phylum Arthropoda; class Insecta; order Orthoptera; family Gryllidae; genus Gryllus; species Gryllus bimaculatus. Next base: position 2,712,502 of record BOPP01000137.1, on the reverse strand, counting down.
TTCACTCCGCTCTTTGGAAGCGCCGACGTTAATGCCCCTTCCACCATTCAACGCGGAGGCTCACTAGAGGCTAAATACTATCAGCTTACCTCTTTCTATATCGACTTTCACTCTTGGTTCTGTTGCTTCTTTTTAGACAGCTTATCAAGTTGCTTCACTAACAAGTATAAATCGAGAAATAGGCATCTCTTTTTTGGCTGGCACAGGTGGTCTTCTCATTTCAAACCTCATCAAATAACGAATATTAATATTATTAATACAATTGTACCAGGCTTATCTTCGTAGGCCTATGTGTTAAATAATATATGTGAACATTGTGCTAGTCTATGTCTAGAATTTACGAGCTGGGAGTACGTCTTTGACCCCTGAGAGTAAGATGAAAACTCGTGAAAACTAGATTTGGCAGGAAAGCAACATAAGTTCAACATTTGACTACATTTGACTACTTTGACTACATGAAGTAAACAAAAAGCATGATAATACAAGCAACTCGACATATTAGATGTTTGTAATCATTAAAATAAATCAATGAACAATATCGACATCTTGTAAGGATTTATGGATTTAAGGATTGTATGGAATTTACGTTACGTTTTTAAATGCACATCCACCCATCACTCAACGATAAAAAGGAATTGAAGGTTTGTCTATATGATTACTCAAAAATGTCGAAAATGCTAAGTGAATGCACTTACTTCGATTTCAGAAAAAAAAACTTAATAGCTGATTCGTTGCTATGAAAGATATGTAAGCTATTTAAATTTTACTGTCTATGTTGAGTCCTGACAGTGGAAGATATTCGACTTCAGCTAACCAGCTGGGTCGAAGTCGAGATGAGATTTCTCAAGGCCGACGGCTCTGATCGATCGTTTTCCAGATGTTTTCCTACATATTTCAGGGAATAAAAGGTTTTTATTCTTATATAGTATTTTAGAAGAAATAATATTGACGAACGTCAAGTATTTTCTGTAGTCTATTTGTTTAAACGTATTGATTTCGTAGGCGTACATATCGTTTCATGGAGAGATTTCTTCCACAACAAGTGTTATTCTGAAACTCATAGACATATAGAGTCAATTTCATGATACGAGAGAGCATATAGATTACATGGAGTAATTTATGTAATTAAATAAAGTAAATTGATATAATGAGACAATATGATATCCCCACATGCCAAAGTATCTAGAAAAAATACCACCCGGGAGCACTGTATAGATTATGAGGCTCGATCTGGGATAATTCTTCCTAGACACGTGGAAGACTTACACACTTTATAAATCATAGGCCTAAAAGTGAAAATGTTTTGCATTAGAAGTTCGAACGGTGAGACCCTGAATTGATCCCGACACTGTACATTTGGGAACATTTTAATGTTACTAAACTATAGAAATGCTTATATTTTGCACCGAATCTCAACTTGTCATTCAATTGTTCAACTTCAACTTTACTTTGTAACGTTCCGCTACTGTCATTTCTGCCACTTTTATTATGCTGCTGGAACTTAAGGCATCTTCAAAACCATGACAACAACGACAATCACACTACTACCACCGACACCACCGCCGCCGCTTCAACACCACAACTGCCACTATCACTACATCACCACCACCATCACGACTACTATCACTTTCACCAGCACAACCACTTCAACCAGCATTCGCATTACCCCTGCAACCATCACCCACCTGCATCGCCATCACCTAAAATTGCCATCACCTCCAGCACCATCATCGCCACTAATAATATTCCTAATACTATCATCACGAGTAAGACACCGGAAGAGAAGGCTCAGGGATGGCAACTGATACCATTGCATTCCCTCCGACCGGGAGGTCCTTGTACCGACGGTAGCAGGATTTTTGAGACTAGCTTGTCGGCTAGGTCCTTCAGCCGCTGTCTGGAGGAGAATTCTAGCGGCCGGCTGCTCTGATAGGTAGTTTTCCGTGGTTCCTCATATCAACACCAGTCGTATGAGGGAGAAGATCCCTAACAAACGGGTCACGGACCGCGCACGATCTTTCCTACCTCTTCCTTGTCCTATCCTACCCCTTACACACACACTCACACTAACATGCACTGCACTATCACTCATGGCGGGAGACCGGTCAGGAGCTTAAAACATGCCTCGGCTGGGGCGGTGCTCAGCCGGTGGGAGATACATGGTGGGGGAAACACCTCTAGCCGACGGTAGGTCGGACCCGAATCGTGCCGTACTGTGGGGGAAGACCACAGCCACATCCCGCTCAAGAACATACACCACACTTACGGGATTAATGGCCATTGTAGTAGATGCACCTGGAACCACTATCAATATATGTACCAGCAACACACAATGTTGCTATGTTTGCCACCGTTATTACCACAGTACCACTTCCCCTATTGTCGTACAGTGGGGGAAGACCACCGTCACATCCCGCTCAAAAATATGCACTACACTAACCGGATTAATGATCAAATTAGTTAACGCGCCTGGAATCAGTTACAATTACTGTACCAGCAACACACAATGGTGCAATGTTTGCCACCGTTATTACCACGAGTATGTCCGGCGATTCATGAAGCGTCTGCGGGCAATTATCTTGGCGGGACGTGGGGCGCTGATTCAGACGAGCGTCCCCGGGCATGGAATCCACGCCCCTTGCTGCGCGTGTTTACGAGGCCAGCTATTCCTTATGGAGCCCTGAGGAGCAACAGTTACCCAAATGTTTACAGGCACAGGACGCTAAACTCCGACTAATATCTAGAATAAACAAGCCAGAAAGTGTGTACAGCTTGCCAGATTACACATATATCTACGACGGGTTTTTTTACGTTTTAATGGATTTTATACCTTAAAACCAAACTGCCGCCATTAAGGAATCTATATGGCGAAATGACTACAGAGTGGGGTATTTCGAATTGGTGTTAAAGTATGCAATCTGTTGTTTGGACAAAACGGGAAACGGTGTTCTTAATTCCATGTATCGCTGTGTTTTTTTATAAGGAAAGTGATATCATGATTTTGCCGTGCAGTAGTACAAGAGTGCTTATTTTACTTTTATGGGCAAGTTGTATCAATACCTTATCTTTAGAAGCATATATTATTGCGTCATTACTCCAAATATCTTTTGGTTCCATGAACACAGTATTTGTCACATATAAAACTTCATCAATATATTTTGTTACATTCTGAATACAAAAACTGTGTTCATTCTTGGATTTATCTGAACATAATCGAAGAATTAGAATTTGTGGAGTTGTGCCAGTAATTTGAGGTAATCTCAGCGTAGAAATCTTCAACCGACAGCAAACTACAATTTGTAGGGGAAACTAGTTGTTGTGAAATTCATATTTATAGTAGGCCTATATGTAGCGTATTAAGGGAAAATATTATCTACTGAAAAGCTACGTATAGAGAGTTAGTTTACAAAGAATGTATACAATATTTGGAGCTCAGATTACCTCCAATCGGACCAACGTACGTGGCCCCTACTGTTGAGCCAAGCCACTGCACACTGTCTCATCTTGTTCTACTCACAAGACGTGGGTTGCCATCCCCTAGCCTAAGCGAATGACACCCGGTTAGCATGCGCGACAAGTATGCGTTCGCACTAGATGTTTAATCTTCATTTTTCTGTGTCAGCCCATGATTTCTCGCAACACGTGCCTCCTCATGTAATAAGGGTTGCAAACCTGATCCACGTTTTGTTCCTGGACTCGCCGTCCCCTTCGGTGGCCCCTTGCTGGGAGCCTGCAAACGAGCGGCTTGGTCACCCTTTTTTTGGCTTTACCTATTGTGTGGCACGCGTCTGGGATAACTGGCTTGCTTCTCCCTGAATGCTCGTAGTTGTCCTACCAGTATGCTTACCTTAGCAAAGGGGTGGACGCAACTCGTAAATAATTCTCATAAAAATGGGATGCGTCATGTGGTGATGAGTTCAAAAAATATATAAAAACAATAACTAAGGACATTTCAAGAAAGATGAATAAAATACAAAAAGATGTGAGAGTTTGGTATTTTCAGTATTTTTCTTTTCCCTTCTGTGTTTTAAACTAGAGAAATTGTTAGACATACTAAGTACATTCACAATTAAATCAGTTTAAAAGTGTACAACTGTGGAATAGCCCATCGTATTGGCAATAGTGCGTACCATGTATTTTTGTGCAGAACGTTGGTTACTGTGTTTTGGCATGGAGCAGCAGGGTGCTCAAAAATAAATTCTGCCAGTTTGTGGATGTGAACTCTGTCCCCGATCCGGGCTCTGGCCCCATCGGAGGAGAGAAGTCCACTCCAAACTCAAGTGAGTCAATATGCATCGCGACTATTTGTCGCCACCACGGAAAGTCAGCTTTGATGACATTAATCACACGGGCAGACTGCGCAGACCCTCCCAGCCACCCGGCGTCATTACTCCCCGCCC
>BOPP01000137.1:2656438-2687703 GCA_017312745.1 Gryllus bimaculatus | reverse complement strand
AATGTAAGCCCACAGGTGGAGGATGTTGAATGAAGGCAGAGTTCTAGTTGGCGGAGGAGGAGAATGAAAGTATTTGGTTGTTGGGTCAGGATTGAAACGGGATAGGTGCAGAGGAGTGCAGTAGATGCAAGAGCAGGGGTAACTTGAGCGCAAGCTGTGAGTGGAACCTGTGACAATCTCAGAGTGGCGGGAGTATCCGCGTCCGGATCCCGGGAACCAAGGCGGGATGAGATGAGAGTGGGCAGAAATGCAGAAACCGTAGTAGGAACGGATTAGGAGGTAGGGCGCCACGTTTAGGTGACAGAAATGGCCAAGTTCGTCGTATTGTAATGTATCAATGATAGTGCTAGTGGGAACGAAAGTTTGCGGGAAACAGGCGATAGCGAATGGTGAAATGATAAACATAGCAGTAGCGGGATCGGAGGCGCGGAGAGAATAGTTCGTGGTACACTATTCCCGCTAGCGATGAACGGCTATGCGATAGCGGACGCGGCGACTGTTAACGAGCGGGCGATTATGCCGGGGCGCATGTGCCGCGTTCAAAGGTGCGGGACGTTGACGACCGCCGACGGAGGAGTCTGCGGGACGTATAGATAAGGACGAGACGGAGGGACGCGTTAATCGGGCTGAACACCGGCGGGCAACAGACCATGGAATGTCACAGGCGTTGTCGGCTGCAATATCCGCTTGTGTGTTCTAATTCCGAGGCGTTACTTCGCGCAGTCGCTCAGAGCCACTTTGTCGGATGCAAAGGGCGGGAGAAAGCAGTCCTCGGATGCACTTTTGTCGGATGCAAATGGGCTGGAGAGAAGCCAGTCCGCTCGATGCATTTTGTCGGAATGCAAAGGGCTGAGAGAAGCAGCGCTCGATGCACTTTTGTCGGATGCAAATGGCTGGAGAAGAGCCATCGCTCGATGCCACTTTTGTCGTGATGGCAAAGGGGCTGTGAGAGAAGCAGTCGCTCGATGCACTTTTGTTCTGGATGCCAAAGGGCTGGAGAGAAGGCAGTCGCTCGCGGATGCACTTTTGTCGGATCAAAGGGGCTTGGAGAGAAAGCAGTCCCGCTCGGAGACACTTTTGTCGGATGGCAAATGAGGGCTGGAGAAGCAGTCGCTTCGGATGCACTTTTGTCGGATGAAGGGCTGGAGAGAAGCAGTCGCTCGGAATGCACTTTTTGTCGATATTGCAAAGGGGCTGGAGAAGAAGCAGTCCGCTCGATGCTCTTTTGTCGATGCAAACGGCTGAGGGAGTGGCAGCAGCGGGAGTGTAGCGGGCTTCGAGCGCGCGGTTCGAGAGGAGGTAGTGTAGTAGCGGTCCCCGCGGCTGGGCCGGGGCGGTACCTGGCGAACAAGAAAGTCGCGGCGTCTGAGAGAGGAGGCTGGGAAGTGACGGGCCGACGGCGATTCTGAACGGTCGTTGTACTTGAAGTTTGAAGAATGACGATGGCAAGGAGCGGTCCGCGGCAGCGTCGCGCTCACGGTACGTGGACTGGGTGGGGAGCCCGCAGCGGAGCGGCGGGGCAGTGCAAGAGGAGAGCGCATCGATCGCTGGTAGTGGTGAATTGGAATTAATGAATTTTGCCATTATTTTACGTGGCGAGACTCAGGCCATGAGGCTCTCTTCCGTCTGACACCAAATTTCGCTAGCCAGCTGCAAGAAAGAGGTATTTCTTGGGCGAGAAATAGGCCGATGAAAATTTTAAGCCTCAGAAGGCGTATTTAGGGACTTGAAATCATTTTACATGCAAGTAATCTACTAACATCGGACACGCCGGCTTTACTTCCCTCCGAGAGAAGGCTTATGAAGAATTTAGCTTTCGCCTTAAAAATCCACGGCGTCCGATCCGAGATACGCTAAACCGGTTACGAGCCATCAAGAAGTGGTGGTGCTAACCTTAGTGAAACGCGTGGCAAAATGGCACGAGGAGGGCGCGACGGAGGTAGACGACGGCGGCGAGATGAAGAGTCAACAAGTGCGGGACGGGCGGCAGGCATTGAGGTAGCGATGCAACAGACGTTGGACGATGACGTCACGGGAATTGAAGACACGGTCAAGGGCGGCGAGGTGTTGTGATAAGCGTTACCATGGCTTCACGTAGGGTGGAGTTACAGAGACCGGGACGGCCACAGGCCCGCGGGTATGGGGTAGAAGGCAGACGATCTGCGATGATGGGGAGTTGGGTGGAGCGGGCGCGAGTGCCATGGATGCCTGCCATGCGTTATGACGAACGGCGAGTGCAAGCAGACGCTGGCATGGATGAATGGCGAGAGCGGGCGGCAGATTGGAGGTAAGCCACGAAGGCAACGGACGTGTACGATGACGTCACGGAATCTGAGACCGTCGGTGGCTGCCGAGGGTTGTGATATGTGTTTCATGCTGCAGTGGGGGTGGAGATACAGGGAGCCGGCGAGCGGGTTTGTAGAGGCAGCGACTGCGATGTATGGGAGTTTTGGGCTGGAGGGGCGGCGAGTGCGTGGATAGCTGCTCCGGGGTGGTGTGACGACGGCGATGCAGCAGAGGCTGCGTGGAGATGGCGAGCAGCGCGGTATGAGTAGCGATGCAACGAACGTTGTAATGAACAGTCACGGAATCTGAACACGGTCGGTGGCTGCGAGGTTGTGATAGGTTGTCATGCGCCTCATGGTGGAGATACAGGCCGGCGAGGGCCGGGTGTAGATGCAGCCGACTGCGATGATGGGAGGTGGCGTGAGGGGCGCGAGGCCGATGGATCGCTGTGCCGGGGTTTTTGTGACACGGCGAGCTGGGCGTGGAGATGGCGGAGGCCGGCGGCGGCGGAGCGCGCGTGGGCGCTCGCCCCTCATTAGCTTCCGCCCGGATTGAGAAAAAGTTAATTATTAGTGGAAAAAGCAGCCCGGGAAAGCTGTAAATTGAGCTGAATCGGCGTGATGCAAGCGTCTCCTCCGTGGTTGTACCTCGACTGGCGCTGGCCGCCGCACACTCGGCTTACTCTTCATTTCAACGCGTCCTGCACAGGCGCTCTTCCTGGCCATCATTCCTATTAGCACTTTTTGTATTATTATTCTCTCTCACTTTTCTTTCATGGCGTCTTTCCCATTCCTTTTTTTCTTCCCGTACTGTTTATTTTGCTGTTCTTTGTGAGTGTTATACATCATAATGCGACATTATATATTTTATAAATTTTCTTCATATTTCTAGGCGTTGTTTGACACTAATTGGCTGCGTGGTTTTGATATTTTTAAATTAAAAACGGTGAAAACAACATGTGACGTATGGAGCAAAGTGGATATCTGCTGTACGTTTCTTGATGATCGGATTCCCTACTTCAACCCCATTTACTCTAAACATAGGATGAAACGAATAATAAAAGGTACTAAAAAATGTGTTAAGAACATTTTGAAACTAGCAAATTTTGCTAGGAGTAACCGAAAATTATTTGCATGGTAAACGAACTTTAAGGTTGAATTTCTAATAATATTGCAACAAACAGCAACCCACTGGTCCCCTGCCATCTCACCGTCAGTTTATCACCAATTAGCAAAAAAGAGCTCAAAAATGCGTGCGTAGTGAAGCTGATTTAGTATGTGCAAAAGCAAAACAAGCCACCACATCTCAGCATTCCTTTAATATGAATCACATGAAAGGAGATGCCTTAATAGTATTTTGGATGTCATCCCCTACTGATTTCTAATTTCTTATTATTTAAATTTTATTTAAAATTTAAGTTACTTTTAGTTAGTAATACTTAAATTTGTTTTTTTATTTTCCTCTCTCAATTCCTCGTATCGCCTTGATTTCTCTCATGTTATTATATCCTCTTCTTTGTGTCTTTCTGTGTCATTACATTAGCAATCTCGTCTTTTTTGTCTTCCTGTTAATTTATCCTTGCAATACATTTTTTCCACTAGTCCAATTTTGCTACATGATTGTTTATTTTTTTTTTGGCATTAATTTATTTAAATCATGAATCAAATTGTTGCTTGTCTTTAACAATCTCTCAGCGGTCGTGCGTGAGCGCTCATGGTGATTTACTATCATTCTACCCCGGCAATCAACGAACCTAAAGAACTAGCTTTTATTATTTGAGGACAATTATTCCTTGACTGCAATGTTTCCCTTACAACTGAAATTATTCCCACAAAACTGGACATGAATTATATAAGAGTAATACGCCGAAGAGTAAGAAAAGTTTATATTAATTTTTGAAATTTTCTGTTCATTTGTATTTCCGCGGTTTTGCGCACTGAGTCCAACAAACACATATAACTTTTCACAAGACTCACATCAGTGCGATCATTTATTTACGAGAAAGAGAATTCTCTATACTAGACCTGAAGAACTTTTCAAACTGCTATTCTACGTGATTTATAGACAAACATAGTGAAAGTTTTGTAATTCTTCCCTTCAGGGGGCCGGCACATCCCATCAAAGGTCTAGTTATTGTCTATCATGTTAAATGTATGACTGGCAGATTGTCCATTCTCTCTATTAGTCTAGAAGAGATATCGAGAACCCAATACTCACAACTTGCGCCATAAGGAACAGACACAGAAGAATTTCTCTTCTAGCCTTCCCCATTGGCCTGCCCAGTTGTCCCCCGCTAGGCATCATGTGCATACCATGAGCCATAGAAAATTCAGACATACCCATTTGAGTTTCTGTGACTAAGGGTCTGAGTTCTTCTTTATGACGCTAAAATGGAGCACTTGTTGCACCAACATCGCTTCATGAGTAAAGAGTGAGTCCGATATGGAGTTAGCAATGATTTCCATTTCCATGTTTCTCCTTCCCGAATGCCCGCCAAATTAAGTTTGTTATGTTACTCACTATGAGAGCACAGAACCAATGTTACTCTCTCTCCGATTGCTTTTTCTAAGAAACCTTCCTATCCGCGCGAATCACATATCTCCTCATCAATAAAGTAAATTGTATCATGCCACTCCCGGCGTCATCCTTTTGTTCCATCCCATCTTCTACATTATTCCTGAGTCTGCAGGAAATCGCCTCGTAACCAGATGGAATGCAACTGAGAAAAACACATTCAACCTAAAGATTGATCGTCTTCACCCAGTAACATCCAGCTAGACGCAGAAATGCTGCACCCCGCTGGCCAATAAATCAACAGAGTATACCGTAATTTCTCCGCATTGAATTGTTCATCAGGCTTGAAAACATCGGACTTTTGCCACATTGCAATCCCCTCTAAAGTAAACCACATAAGCTTTTTCCATGTCTCTGACTTTCAGAGAGTACTTCCGGTCTCGCTTTCGGGCTTATGTACATGCAACAGTTGTAGAAAAGAATCCTAGAGAGTCTATATTAACTCCAGGCCACACCGAGGTGTCAGCATAGCGAAGTCAGAGAGAATTACTGCTGACACCTCATTCTCCGCTACTCAGCCCCGCCAGAGCGGTGTACACGACTACGCCTGTAATATTAAATTACATTTTCTTCCCTTCTCAATGTCACATAAAGCGTCATATTTACTAAGTTAAATAATAATTAAAAATAAAACCAAATGTATCAGCATAAACAAGATCATTACATCAATGTTTGAGTGCAGAGGTCCACAACCAGTAACAGATAGGCTGTACTGCTGGTTAATCGTGAAAGATTACGTGTAACTATGTTCTGCGTACACCGTAATTCGCGTTGTCCACAACTGACGTTCTCTGCCCGACCTCCACGCCGCTGTCGACCCGCCGTTTCCGGCTTCATCCACCCTCGTCATCCTCTCCTCCAAACAGCCGCTGCCCTGTTTAATGAGTCCGTAATTAGAGCATCGTATAATTTCTATCTGAATTGTCCCGCGCACCGTTTTGATGCCAGTGTAGGCATTGGTGGGCCCCGTGAGCAAATGGATTATTTATGAATGCACTTATCTGCTCGCTGCTCTTCTCGACCCACATTGGCCGGGAGCGCCGCCAGGACGGGAATTATAATAAGGATGGATCCTTATAGGTCATCCAAGCGGAAATGCGCCGAGAGAATTTAAAAGTCCAGAAATAAGCCCTCCTTTTCCGGAGGCCTCCCGGAAAGCTCGACGGTGGCTGATAGGCCGTGGACGAGAATGCGTTGGAGCTATTTCTGCGGGGGACGTCGGATAAGTAAATTTGTGAGGACACTTGTTAGTTTTTATTACGTGTTCCTCGACTTGTTAAGTCAACACATCCGGTGTGTTGACAGAGGTTTCTCGGCCTGTGAGACAACCATAATGGAACTTTTTTTTTTTCGAGAGAAAGTGTCCTCTTGGAATGGTCATTGTGAGTATGAAATTGCCTTAATTTAGATTCCGGGCGTTCCGAAGCAATGTTTTCGACCTAGAGAAAAATAGTGGAAATATCTTCGTAATCTGCCGACGTCCAAGCGGTTTTGCTACCACATTGCCTTGACGACCTCCACGGCATTAATTAACAGAATTTAAATGCCGTTGTTGAGGAAAAATTGTCGTTGTTCTGAAATATATAGTGATATTAATCTGGAAGATTATAATCTGGAAGAAAAACGTCTTTTAAGGATTTCAAGGCAACTTTAACGATTGATACCCGCTGTTAATTATTCTACATGTCCCCTTTGCTTTTATTAATATTGAATCTTTACAACTTGATTCATAATTTAAGATAATTAAAACTAATTTTGTTATGAAACAAACATTGAAAACTAATTTTATCGGGAAAAAGTTTCATTAACTTCCAAAGCCCTGAGGATAGCCCACCAGAAAACTATTTATATTTAATTACTTACCATTAACTTTTTTTAAAATAAAAATTAAAAATATGTATCGCCCTGCAAGCGCCATCAACCTAGTTGAGGAGTATTGAATTTAAAAAATTATTGTTATTAGTGATTAAAAATCAGCGGTCACACGTTATTATTCATAATTTTGTTGAAGATTTTCAACGCTTCAGTTCAGCGCTTCCCGATGGTTCAAATACAAGTTTTAAAGATGTAGAACCCCTACTTTCTTTTCGCGCTCTTGATTTGCAAGGAAGGCGCCATTCTATTTCAAAACCAGGCTGGCCCGCAACCTGCATCTTTTCTATTAAACTTTGGTCTAGAGAAGACAGAGGACTCACAGGGGGCCGCAATACCTCCCAGGAAGGGCGAAAATCCTTTGTGCTTGCTTACCCGTTTACGCCCTACGCACTGACCTACCCCTCTGCCCGTCATATTCCCCCTCACGCGTTCAGTTCTTGGCCTCCGATAAAACCCGCTCTCGCGCACGCAACGGTGTGCGACACTGTGGCTATGTATTTCTTAGGCTATCCGGGATGAGCCGCGTCTCAGTGAATTTGACTGACACGTCGGCCATCTTGCTGTGGCCTTTCTTCAGACCTTACTTTGCTGCCAAGAGGTTGGCGTGTCTCCATCTTATAGGAAAGGCGCGCGGCCGACTGGTGCCAAGCGGCCGGCAATAGAAAGGATTGTCAAGATACCCCTTTGACTCCGACCCGCGGAAGCCTACGAACCACAGTGTGGCTAGTTCCGTTAGACCCTAACGCGCACACACCACAACGTTGTGCGAAAACGTCCCTATAATATAATATATATATATACTATATATAATATATATATATTATTATATATATATAATATTAGTCATAATATATAATAAATAGTTGCGCTCACAATAAGCGCTTGAAGCCAATTGCGAATCTGTCACCGTCCGCCATCTACTTGTGTGTGGCCAACACCCGAATCGTTCTAGCGACGGGGAAGATTTACAATTGGCGCGAGGCAGGCTCGTGAAGAAAGAGGTCGCCCGGCTTGTTAAACTGCCCCAAATAAACCCATCGGCAACTTAATATTCTAGACATGGGTTCGTGGCTCGTATACTGCAAATTGTTACACAAAGTCTACGTATGTGTATTACAAAAGAAACATTGTCTGAATCCGGTAGTATCACGGCATGATCCTGAGTTGGAACTGTAAAAGGCTCGAAATGAATTGTATGACATTGGGTGTCTGTACTGCTGAAAATTGAAAAAAATGTTTAAAGATAATTATCTGTTACTATTATGTACCAGAAATGTATATAATTGTGTTAAAAATCGTTAAAAATGTAACATACGTCTTACATTATCCAGTACACGTACATATTTCACATCTAATTCACATTTAAGAATCTCTTTTACTCAAAAACGGTGATTTAAGATGTCAGAACATATTTAACGAATACTTTATTTTCTTTCATTTAAAGCAAATAAAATGATCTGGCTGGGGATTACGTCGCCTAATGGAGCCTTCCAATTAGGGTTAAACACGTGGACGGGCAAATACGGGTAAAATCAAAACATCGTGTAAAATCATAACATCTCCAGGGCGTATAGAGCTCTTATAAGGGAACGAAGAGGTTGGCAATTGAGAGTTCTTAATTCCCAAAACACCCTCGCTTACTTTGCAATGCTATGTTCGAGTATTTTTACAGCTTTCATTTCACTCTCAATATTTTAGTGGTTAATTTTGCCTTTTAAGACAATATTTTTTTCAGAGCTATTAAATTGAAGATGGAATTATTTTTTATTTACTTTTCGTTTTAGGTTCTGTTTTTTTATTGGGGAGCTCAAATACAACGTAGACAGAATTTGCTAACATTCCAGTCGCGTGGCTGGTAATTCTGTAATGTTATAAATTAATGAATAATTATGAAATGACTTCTTAAATGTTTTCTAGTATGCTGATTCGTTTCAAAGAAGTTATTAAAAAATGACAGAAAAGCAGAAAATATCATAAAATGCAACCATAGCAGTAAAAGCGTAGCTCATGGATGTCTGTGTAAAATTAACGAGAAAGGTCGCACATTAATGCACAATTAATGAGTACTTCAATGCAAAAAATTGTATGAAATCCATTCCTAATTTTATTATTCTTATTCTTATTATTATTCTTATTATTATTATTATTATTATTATTATTATTATTATTATTATTATTATTATTATTATTGAGATATTTACTAGAGGATTACTCTCCTAGACGTGAACCTTGTTTTATTTCGTCTCTATTTTTGTATACGTTCAATGAATACTCATTTTAAAGCGAAAATAATCCTAGAATACTTATTATTTGCATTGAATTGCACTTAATGGTTTTACTATTGTAGTCGTGCTTTGTTTAAATTGTTAATAATCGTTTTTGATTTTTGGTTCATTGTTTTTTGTTGGTTGTAAATAGATCAGTTCATGTACAACTTTACTTTACTTATATCTAAAACCTAAATCTAATTTATGGATGAGGATGATCTATTAGGTCCTCTAGTTAAGTTCGACGTCGGAAAAGTTATTGAAATATATGTCACATCAGAAGATAATTTGGCCATAGAGATTCCAAAAATTGACACAAGTCATTTGAAAAATTTTAAAAATAAAGCGCAAAATCATAAATGTTGAAGTTTTTATTTGTCATTCACAAAGTTATTTTTGCGACGTTTCTTGATTCGTGTTCTTTCGTATCTACAGCCTACAAGAAATCTATCTTCAGGCTAATAGGAAACATTTTTAGTGAACATAAACGACAAGTTACTGGCGTTACAGTACACAAAAAATATGATAAATAATTGTGAAACAATTGCACTCGATATAAAGCAACGTGTATGATTTGCTATTTTCAAAACCAATGGAAATAGAAACATTAAAATCAGCAGAGATTTTTTTCAAAGTATCTTTAGACATGAATGAATAGTGACCGACTAATTTTTTTGTTTATTATGTATGAAATGTATGACTTTTAAGTCGTGTAAAAATCATTTAAGAACAAGCGTGAACTTCTTACTTTATTTAGAAAATCTTTTGATGGAAGGTCCATACGCATCTTCAAATTGCGATTAAAGGTGTTGAAAGATATCCTTCACTTAATTATCTACAAGGAAAACTGTGTTTGGATGATGACCCCGAAATTAGCAGCAGATTTTCAATTGACTTCTCCAGTACGAATGTTCAAAGTGTCTTCATGATATTGTAAGCCTTTTCTCAGCAACTTAAGGTGAATTCAGTTTCTCGCATTTCGTGCAAATATTATGGCCTCATTTATTTTGACGAGTGAATATTTTCTGTAGTGTGTTCACCTTAAACGTCCATGAATTTTCGCTACACTCTCCACCGCAGCTTGCTTCTTACCTCTACGGGATTTTGTGTGGGACAATGGAATTTTGGGCGGGGCTGCGAAATCTATTTACATGTCCTGGCATCCTCTTAGCAACACCTTTTTTCGATCTTCGCTATCGTGTTTGGTTTTTAGTGCTACATTTGAGCAGCAATTTTGTGACGAGGTGACCAAAACTCTTATCTCCGGCGTTTGAAAGATTTGTCAGTAATAGACATCACATACTTTAACCAACGATAGTACCTTGTGTGTTATGTTATGCAAATCGGCTGGATGTGGGCCCACGCGTATCTCGAGGTCTCGCCTTGAGAGCTATGCGACAGCCAAAACACATTTCTGTGTAAACCGCGACTACTGGTATTGCTCATCCGGTCGGGGAAAATGGACAGAACGTGTAGTCGGGAATTGTCCCGCGGCATGCACGTCCCTCGAAGTTCGCGAATCGATTTATATCGTCGCGTCATCGCGCGTTTCGTTGCTTTCTCCGCGGCGCCCCGCGTATATGGAGAAAGTAATAAAGGCCCGCCGGCCTCGGGTCGCCGGCTAGCCTTGAGTCTTCCATTGGGCGCAGGAGAATACCTGTGTTTCGAGTTTATTAATGCCGGCCCACGCATTTGATGTCGTAGCCATTCATTTTTATTTTTTTTTTTGGTGCGCGCGGACGGGCCTCTCGATGTTGGCTTCTGGCCTTCCGGCCGACCGACGGCTCGTTAGCCACGCTGGCGGCGGAGGCGGCGAGGCTGGACGGCGGTGGCGGGTATGGAAGTGGCAATGATCTCAACGTGACGTTGGGAAGCACAATAGCAATGCTTTGGCTGAAAATCGTGTCGATCGTGTTTCGTTGGCTGAGGTGAACTTCTAATTCTAGAAAGCAATAAAAAGATGACTCGAAATATTCTATAATTTTAATGACATCGCCGATTCCGCTTCGTTAATTTTTACACTAAATTAACAAATGACCCCGAGAATGGAATACGGGAGTTTCTCTAGTATTATAGGTAAATAATTATAATTTCTCGCCTGCGAATATTCTTTACTTTCAAAATGTTACAGTTCAATATAAAATAATAATGAGACGCTTTCTCCTATTTTACGAACACAAGAATCGAAATTGTTCCGATCTTATGGATAGAAGAGTCCTTCACCATCATGGTGGAAGCTCATACGTCATAAATTCTTAGTTGTCGCCAAATTACTTTTAGAGCTCAATTGGTAAAGGTGGTGGCGTTGCAGACGTCGGCAATTTGCTGTGTATGTACGGACAGCAGTGTTAGCGGTGGCGAAAATGGAAATTAAGATGGTTGTAACTGATCCTTACAAAAATGAAGGAACGTCATTATGTATGCACAGTTTCCACATACTAGAGTACGGAAATTATAACTCTGTTACACCTGGTTGAAATAATTGGCGCAAGTTGCATTGAAAAAAAAATTGTGACTGGAAAATAGAAATAAATATGGTAGCTGTATATCATGAATAAATACCGCCAGTTCTACCTTGAAAGAGAGAAAATGAAGGTAGTTACATGGAAGTTGGATTAAAATAGTTGAATTCCTTTGTAGGTAGTCATAAAGAGCAAATATGTCTGTACGGTGTGAACTCTTGGATTAAGTTCAATGGATGTGGTGACGTGACTGTAGATTTAATGAGTGAGATGGTAGTGAATATTAGTGAATTGGTGATAATACACCAAAGGAACGATTATGGACACTCACTGGCTCTTGTTTGGAGCATTTGACCAGATTTTTTCATCAATAAGATTATTTGCCTGTCTCACAGAACAGTAATCGCAAGAAAAATTCAAGCGCAGTTAAAAGCGTTCAGTTAAAACCGCAGGATGAAATAGTATTAGAGAGAAATCTGTTGTTATTGAGAGAATTCTAGTGGTACAGGTTAACATTTATTCAATATTAGTTCATCCATGTACAGGTACAGAGAATTTGGAAGAAGTAGTGAGTCATAATTATTGCTAGAGAGCAAGTATAACCGGGCGCTCATTTCATAATTTCACCATTTATTAATTTAATATATTTAAGCTACAATATAAATAATATGTAAATAGCTCTTCCCATTGGAGAACAAAAACAAATTAATGATGTTTAGTAAACCCTTATACAAACAGGTACAAATATTATCCTCCTTCTAAAAAAATTTTTCAATTCTTTCATATTAATCCATCACTGTAAAATTCAACTATAATAATTTACATACATTTTTAATTAATACTAAAATAATATTCTTTAAACTCATTAATTTAATAATAATAATAATAATAATAATAATAATAATAATAATAATAATAATAATAACAACCTCATAATATCATCTTTGCAACCCCCCATGCAAATGCATTGCTCACTATCAGGCACTACTTTGTTTTTCCAGATGCACCTTCTCTCTCTGTTATGATACGCTTATCTCATCTTAGCAGGACGTTAGAAGGATATTGACGAAGGAGCAACTGGATTTTATCGTGTTGTATTGATATCATTCATGCGGAAACACCGAATATATTGCGCATAATCGTGGCGTTGATGAAAGACGTCCTTCGGGACGTAGACCGGACCCTTCCACGACTGTTGCCTTGACAGAGGTGTTGTCGAACACAGAATTGACAATTGACGCTCAATTTTAGACCCGGAGAAAGGACGACGATTGCGTCAATGGCAACGGTCTCGAAGGTAATAGAAGATGACGTGTAGAAACTGTGTGATGGAATATTACTTCGACTATATGCTTGTAATTGTCACTAGAGGATATTGCTCCTACCATTTATCCAGACTACCCCATCTCGATTAGATTTTTGTCCATTTTCTCTGATCCATTGAGCAAATGCTGAGATGACTCCTTGCTTTGCTTCTGGACGTAAATGCAGCTTCACTATGCGCACGTTTTGTTCACCTCTCCTTTTGCTTGTAATGGAAGGAGTAGAGATAAGGGCGAGTTGCTATTTTGTTAGCAATGCAGAAAAATCATACCTGCAATTTGTTTACCGATACAAATGAGTTTCTATAACTCGTGAACGAAAATCTCTAGTTTTTCAAATATTTGAAATCTCGCGCTTTATTAAATTTATTTATTTATTTTAAGCTTTTACTCACATTTCAACTAAAATGTTGGAAGGGGTTTGTGGAACTATAGAAACGTGCGCAGATAATCTTCTCCCACATACGTCACATACATCTGTTACTGATTTTTTTTGTTTTACTTAATAAATGTACCAAATCAGACGCACGTTCTCAGCTATGCAAACCGCCAACGCCTACCGTGGAATCGACGCTCTATTGCGCAAGAACGATCAATCACCTTACCTTGCAGCAAAGACTTTGCAATTTCAGTTATGTAGTTTAGCATTTTGTAGCAGTTTGTAGCAAGCCTCGTTTCGGAAGTATAATTTTAGTGACGACTGCAGCAATGAAGAGACACAACGTTGCCTACAACGTCCGTTGCTACCTTTAAGCTTTATATCTAACTGAATGCAGTAAAATGATTTCTGGAACTCTAGAAAACACACTGAATGTACTTCACATACAGGGTCACATAGCTTTTTTGCTTTTCTTTTTACGAAAATATAAATTTATGCATGTATTTGACATTTTATTGTTGGATTAATCCAATTTTTTTGCAACTAGGAGTGTTCTCAAAATTGTGGCCTTTTTTTATTTATTATCGATGCTTGGGGGAAGAGACATATGTGGCGAAGCGACGTATTCCCACTACCGCAGTTAGCAAACTTGGCCAGCCTGAACTTTCTTCCGTCACATTCAGGATAGAAACTGAGACTATTTTATCAGAAAGGTCCAGTTCTATTTTTGCCACGGCCGGGGATCAAACACGGGAACACACCATGCAAAGCTTACATGCTGTCAGTAAGCCCGAAAAATTAGTAAGTCAATAAGTAAATAATTCAGTCGGTCAGTCTGTGCATTGAAGTGCAGTCCGATACCAAGAGCTTGGCGAAACGTTGAACGACTGAAGTGCTGAGCCACAGCTATACTTAGGGATGGGCGTATCTGGCGACCAGAATTTGAGCGCATGACTAATAACATTTATTTTTCTTACCTGCTCATCTATGTCCGCGGCACGGGTGGGTCGAGACGGGCCGCACAAGAGCAATGCTCCGTCTGAAAATGAAGAAGATACAAACTATTTTAAGCTATAACTAATTACTAAAAACTTTAACTAAATAAAGATGGATTTAATCAACATGTATGTGTGAATTTATTTTTATAAATTGTACTATTACCGTATTCTTAAAGTATATTTCAAAAGCGGTTTCATTTCGAACTATGTCCATTATCAAAAGTTGCACTACTAAAAACATCTATAAATCAGAATTTCTTTATTTTAAAATCGTTTAGTAATTATTAAAAGATACAAGTTAAAACGTATATACAATTAATATAGTAACATATACAGGATGTCCCATTTAACTTGACAACTTTAAATAACTAAAAAAATACGCGATGTGATACGAATTGACCCGAGACCAAATCTTAACAGTTTCAAAGGGGGAATCATTCTATGCGAAAATCAACCCCTCCTGCCCCCAGCGGGTGAGGCGGTGGGCAACATTGAAATCGCAAATAGGAACCCCGCATTTTTTTATTTCAGATTCGTATTCTACGGACAAAAATACATAATTTTTGTCTGAAACTTTTATTGTTAAATCGGTTATATATAGTTATATGCGATTTTAATATAGTTAAATGGGACATGGGTTATATATCGTTATATGGGATTTTAATATAGTTAAATGGGACATGCGTTATATATAGTTATATGGGATTTTAATATAGTTAAATGGGACATGGGTTATATATAGTTATATGGGATTTTAATATAGTTAAATAGGACATTCTGTATAATAAAGTAAAAGCTTTCTGACGTCGCCTTTGCAACTGCAGTGGAGGCTGCCTCGCTGTCGCTTTATGGCGAAGGACATGAGATCGACGGCGGCGGCGGTCGTTGCTGTTCCTCCTGCTGCTGCGAGGCTACGCGGCCGAGCGCGTTGCCCACGCGCTGTCCGCGGCTGCCGGACTCCGCACTCCACACTCCACAGTCTGCGCTGCCAGGTGTCCGCTCCGGGTGCCTCGAACCGTTTTTGTTTTGTTTTGTTTTTTTTTCTGCCCGCCGCGGCGCGCCGCCACCCCGCGCCGCACAAAAGCGCGGACAAGTGCGCCCAGAGATGCGTACAGCGCGCTGAACCTCACTCAAGATCAAACGCAGACCCACCAGCAGAACCGCGCGCAGAACGTGCAGAACGTCGCACACAACCGCAAGAAGAACCACTTCCGGAACATTTTGCAGAACCATGTGTAGAACATTACAGAGAACCGCATCTGGAATCATGTGCGGGACATTCCGCAGAACTATTCTCATAACCGCGAGCTGAACGATAAGCAGAACCGTATTAAGATTCGCTCATAGAACTGCACCCAGAACCGCGTGAAAATATTTCGCAAAGCCCAGAACCATGTACACAAACGCTGGCAGAACCGTTCGTATAACCGCACGCAGAACCATACTGAGAATCACTCGCAGAACCACGTGTACATAATAAGAAGCATTAAAACTAACTAAATTAAACACCGCCCACATTGCCTACTACACGTAAAGAAGTACTTGTAGAATCACGTGCGTAACTGACCGTAGATCCGCACGTCCATTACACAGGGAATCGCGCAGAACCGACGCCGCACCGTGTGTAGAACAAGAATAACCTCCTGCGGAGTTGGTTCGCAATGGCTCGTTGAACCACGCGGAGAACCGCACCCACCTCCGTATTCAGATTAATTTCGACAATATCATCCCGAACTAGAGGCAGAGTCACACGCAAATCCGATTTTAAAAAAAATATGAACTTCTACTTTGAAGAGCTTTATGTGAAGTGTGCCTAGGAAGAATAGATAGTGCTTAAACTATGTTATATGCCACATGGGAATATAATAGAATGCATGTTTCGTTTCTTCGAATTAGTATAGTTTCGTATACTTAGTAACTTCTCTCTAAACACAGAAGTTCTACTCTGAATTAGAACAATTCTGAAATCTAATAGAGGATCTAGTAGATGCTTCAAAGTTGAATCTTAATAATCTAAAAACATTAATTTTTGACGAAGAAATGTTATAATGCGGCGCAAAGGGGTTGCGTAATTTTGTATCACCAATATCTCTGTTTGCAGATCACAAGCGAGAGACCACTTTGTCGTGTGGATGCTGAAAATAGTGACAAAGGAAAGACGCGTATTTTGCTGGCGACAGAGAGTAGATCGCAAAGTACTTAAAAATAAAATCAGCTCATGGCCATATCTGACAGGAATCTGGGATTCGAAATAACATTTTTGGTTTCTGTTTTGTAGTAGAATACAATTTTTGGGCTTTACTTAGGGATGCCTCAAAAAAATAAAAAACAAAAAATAAAAACTATCCTTGTAAAAAGTTTGGGACTTTAAAAGGGTTATCTGTTGTAGTTAAAATTTGTAAAAAATATATCCAAGTGAATTGTAATTAAAGATAATTTAATCCAAAATACCTCCATGGATTTCTTCGACTCTTTCTAGGCACGAAATTGATCTCATTTACACTACGTGCACACATACTTTAACGAATAAAGACGTATTCCTCGATACACGAGGTACAATAATTTCAGACTGTGAAGATTCTAGTGACAAATAAGTTTAATGTTTTCCCCTATTATGATAATGCACTTGAAAGGTGTCTTGTTATGTTATCAAAACGAAGTGATATACCCACGACCAAAAACACAAGCGAAAATATTTGGTTATGTTCCAAAGTAAAATATATCATTCATATATCGTGTTGAAACACGAATTGGACCAACCGACTACAAACTTCTCCCAAAACTACATGAAATTACGGCGACAGGATGAATATACACGAGACGTCCCTCTCTCTCTCTCCCATTTGTTTCACAGTTGCCTGAAAATGAATGCTAACGTGGTCCGTAGAAACCAGGACTGTGTATGTATGACTCCTTCCAAGAAGTGTATGGCATGAGGCCAAGAATTATGTTGGGCATGAATACACAATGCACGCATGGCCCGCACGCTCAGCAACGCCGCTGCACACGTGTGTTCGCCGAGAGCAGCAACCTGCCGCCGTCTCGCCGAAGCGTATCTCGCGGCGTAATGTGTTATTGTATGAGCAGGGCCAAGCGACGGGAGGACGTGTGTTGCGGACGCAAGGAAACGAACCTCTTTGNCGGCGGGACGGCGGGACGGACGCGGGACTCGTCCCACCTGACCGTAGTTTTGATACGCCAGATGTCTCCCGGGAGACCGCCAA
Source organism: Gryllus bimaculatus (assembly GCA_017312745.1). Lineage (NCBI taxonomy): Eukaryota > Metazoa > Arthropoda > Insecta > Orthoptera > Gryllidae > Gryllus > Gryllus bimaculatus. Next base: position 2,670,316 of record BOPP01000137.1, on the reverse strand, counting down.
AGCAAAGCAGATGAGTTATGAGGGGCGAAGTATCAAGTAGGCAAATTTATTACCGCATCTGCTTTCAAAAGGCATGAATCGTCGCGAAATAACCCCCTAGGATAAATTATGGGAGACGAAAGTAGTGAATGGAGGAGAAGGAATGTCACAGAGAGTTGTATATAGAACCTCTTATTCGAATGTTAGGTGACTTCGTATTAATTTATCTATACTGAACGTAATGGACATCTAAAGCCGTACTATAGATGATAGTTTTAGTAGGAGATGTCGTGTTACTTGTAACCTGTCAGTAAGTACTGCATAAAGAAATAACATTATTTAGACATCACACTCACGAGCTTCTTTTTATAGCCAGGAAGTAGTAAATATGGATTGAAGCTATCACTGTTCAACTTAATAGCGTTTGGGGTTTTCCTAACTGATAAGACAATACGAGAATAATGATTTATAAATCAATGTTTTATCTTGAATATCGTTTACTTCTGTACCTCTTGCAAAAACGAGTATTGTTATATAGTATTATTTTTAAACAGATGGTACTTTAGGTTTCATTAGACTATCGCCACGATACCAGCCATAATGTATAGTCTCTAATTGTATAGAAACAATTACGTAATAGAAAATATTTTACTTCGGACTAAACTTGTGCATCGATTGCAATTGTTTAATCTCATGCTGTGAAATAACGCTCGTGTGTTATATGGATTTCTTGTGGTGATCTGTTCATACTGAAACCTAAATTTGTTCATAGTGCAAAGTAATTTTGTAGCTGCCGCTCCGAGGGCCAGAGTGTGGCAGAATATCAGGCCTTGCAAAGGGCTCTGGTAGGCCGACCGCCGCCGTAGAGCGGCCAGTATGTGTTGATTGAATTGATGTCTTATTTTACGAGGCGAAACTCAGGCCATGAGGCCTGCTCTTCCGTCTGACCACGCAAATTTCGCTACGCTCCTTTCACCAACTAGTAGAGAAAGGAGGTATTTCTTGGGCGAGAAACAAGCGATTTGAATTTAGCTCAGAGGCGTCATTTAGGCTTGAGGATCTTTTACATGCAAGTAAATCTACTAACATGGGACAGCCGGCTTTACGTCCCCTCCGAAGGAAGGCGTACGAAGGATTTTTGCTCCCATAAAAATCCACGGCTTCGATGTTTTGGGTTTGAACCCGCCAATTTAGTCCGGTACAATAGTCCGGCACGCTAACCGTTACACCATCGCCGCGCGTTGACCAGAGCGCAACCGATTCGGAGACTGAACTCTGTGCTGTGTAATTTCCTTCATACGCATGTTTTACTCTTTGCTAGCGTGAGAATTGACGGGGAAGTGAAGTCGTGAATATGTGCACTTAGTAAAAATCATTTGTCAGAATTAAAATTTGATGCATTAGTTCTGTTACACCATCTTGGCAACATATTTATTTTGACTAGCCTCTAATTCTATTTAGCCTGTAAAGTGTGTGTTATTGTATTCTGTTTATCTTCACTCTTCATGTCAGTTTTTTCTTTGGGATTGATTAATTATTATGTGCTGCTTAAAGGAAGATGGCTGTAGTTTTGCTCCACAATTCGTGCCTTCTTGGAATTGTGACTCCCGCCCTCCCTGAAAAAAATTAATAATTCGCATCCTGCTGTATATACGGTACACGATTGCCACCGTCTACTTCGGCAGGTAAAACCTTTCGCTCCCCCTTGCCTGATTTCTCTAGTACCCTCCCTCCCCCTCTCTTCTGAGGTCCCTACTGCATCGGAATCGCATCTTTCCGTCTTGCGGTCATTTTTTCCCCTCACACTCGCTTCCCAGTGAATCCCCTTTCGCTTTTGGCTACCTGAAAACTTATCGTCCGATTGCATCCTGGGCGGCTTTTCGGGAGGGGAGGAGGAGGAGGGAACAATTAAGTTACGTTTTGCTCAAGAGTAACGCAAATGAAGCTCTCGCACCGATCAGGATAAAAACTGGCAGTCGGGTGAACGTGGCAGAATTAGGAAACTGTTATTTTACTGAAATTAATTTGTTTTAATTCTGCGTATTTGACGACAAAGCCAAGACCCCCTTGACCATTCTCTGTGGAGATGAGAAGAAATAGAAATCAGTTTCAATAAATTAATGATATTCGATACATATACATTTTTAAACAAAACGTTCTGTCCGACCAATTCAATTGAAGAGTAAAGACAATATTGAGAACGTTAAAAGAAACAATTAGGGAAGAGCGGTCCCCTAGGGACTGATACCTACGCGAGCTCTTGTACTCAAGAGGAAAACCGAACTGGATGCAATCGTTCTATGCCTTTGTTAGGAGGCGGATAAAAGGATTAGTAAAGTTGCACAGGAAGATGCGTGGCACAGGAAGATGCGTTGTACAGCAATAAAAACCGTGTCTGCCTGAAATATCTTTAAAAAAATCATTACAGTATTGTATAATTTTAAAAAAGAAGTACATTTTTTTCTCAAAATTTTAAAATGCACATGGTTACACATTTTGGGGCCGGTTTCACCAACAATCGAATAAAGTTTTGAGTAGTTACCCGAGAGTAAGCATTACTCTACGATAGTTACCCTCGCGTAGAATATAAGCGTTTCAGCACGTTTCAGGAGGGTTATTTTACTCTAGTGTACATACTCCCCGATTTACTCCGCGGACCAGCCGAACGAGCAATTTTTCATACAAATTTTCATTTTTTGTATCCTGAGCGAGAGTGACTCTGGGAACCACTGCGGACCAATGTGAACCTCTGGTTATTTCCTTATATTCCGTCTCTTAATTTCAGTTACGGAGTTCTTGGCGGCGTCTTGGTTTAGTCCTTGTAATTATTATTTTTCCTTTGGTTATCGCATACTTACTCTTCATTTCGTATCCACTGGGCATCACATCACATCCCTGGAGGAAAAAGAAATTTACAAGTCCTTCTCAGTTTATAATGTACCTGATGAAGTTTACATTGTACTGCACAAGTAAAATACGTTGTTACACTGTTTAAATGATTTTTATAAGACATATCCTGTTTTGATCTGGACTCGGAATTGATTGTCTATAATATTAAGATACCTATATTTAAAAAAAAATAGTTTATGAAACTATTCTTACATTGTATTTATTTTTTAATTTCGTAATTAAAAGCAAATTATTCGTTTCTAAATTCACTTCGATTTTCCAAATAGAAATGTTGATTTGGTTAATCGTAACCTTGTGACAAAATCTCGATCGTCATAATTGGAAAAGCAATCCATTCCCTCCCGCACCCATCTTGTTTTCCGTACATTACTCGTCGGATTTTCGCCGTGTAAAGTTACTCTTCAATTTATTTTCTGGTAAGCGATTTACACTCGAATAAAGTGTTGGTTAAACGCTCCAAGAAGTTACTCTCGAATAGATATTATTTACTCCAGAGTAAACTCTTACTAATTATTTTGTGAAACCGGCCCTTAGGGTGTTAAGTTAAAACAACATCAAGTTCTTATTGCATGATTTGCAACTTCGTAAGGTGAAAGTTTGAACTATCTACAGATTCGTACAGCGTGCCCATACGCGCACGTCAGGCAGATAAGCGTTTGTATTGCCATACACGACTTGGGTTCGCTGGTGCGTGGCTGCTTTCCCTCGTGTATGGCCCGCTTTAGAGATCAGGGAAGAGGATTACCTAATCGGCTTGGCGGCTTAATTTTTTCAGCTTTTCTTTTTTCTTTTCGTAATTCTAAGACTATTTAGGAAGCTATAGTTTTCTTTGAAGATAAAGACTTGTATATTACATAGTCTTATGATACAATGAGATTACATGTATTATATGTATTACAATCTTGTTATCCTTATAACAGCAAAAAAAGACTCAGAAGATACACAGATGTTCAATAAAAGCATATCGATCCTGTTAGAAGTTCTCAGTTCCTATTAGATCCTAGTTTTAACGTATGCTTTCGAGTGAACGACTTACAAAAACTCATTTTTTTGAATACACGCTACCTCTTATTGACGATAATGTTGACTAACTATGACACTAGAATTCCCGTCTTGCAAAAAATCTAAAGACCGTTAGCTTCTGCGGGATGGAACATCCAGTGTCCCGTGCCAACGCTGCACTCAACGAAGTCACTCCCGAATGAAGCCTCAGAAGGAATGGTACGGTCTGTGCTGTTATCGGCAACTCTCGTGCGACTTCGTGGACTTGGCGGACGTGTCAGGCTTATCGCGTCGACGCTGGCAGTGCAGATGCTTGGGCGCGCGGCTGCCAGAGGGCGCTCCAAACAAGCGTTGCATTGTGCGCACCAGGTGCGCCCACGGCCTCCGCCCCCATTGCCCACGGCCGCCGCCGCCGCCGCCGCCACCGCCGCCACTGAAGCAACGGCTTTGCGGTCAGGTTCGCTTTCACCTGGTGTGCAGACGTACGTCCCTTTGGCGCAGCGGATAGCGCGTTGGACTTCTAATCCAAAGGTCGTGGGTTCGATCCCCACAAGGGATGCAAGATTTTCTTCCGGGCTGCGGGAATTTAAGCTGTAGTAATCTGCATGGAGAGGCCCTGGATGCGGATAAGCGTAATTGTAGAATATTGTATGGCTGATACATAGGTGATTGTTCGTCTATAGAATCCTACAGTCTGAAAGAAAAAAACTTACCTGTCGTATCAATACGCACAATTTATTTTGAAACGTATAATACATTTTTTTGAAGGATTGATGAATCCTTGTTACTTCGTACTAGGAACTCTATAATTCTATTAATAAGGAAAATATGTAAAATTACTGAAATATTATTGTTTTATAAAAACAATTATTTATACCCTAATGACGCCACAATAAATAAAATGTTTTGGTATTTTTTTGTGTGAGTTATATCTTTTTGATAAATATGTTGAATTAGTTGTAGTTGTCAAAATGGATCTGGATTCGCCCGAAGAAAAGTTCTGCTCCCAACGCCCGACTGTTTCCGGTGGACGGTAGAGGCCTCACGACATTCGATTGCTCCAGACCATCTTCAAATCATTGCTTATGTGACAGTAAAGGAATCGAGAACTACTATATATTTAATATGAGATATAAGTGATATGACAAATAAATATATTTCTGAGGACGGTCGCAGAATGGCGACCGAAACGTCGGCACCTTTGCCATGGACAGCTGGACACCCGGACAGCGAATTAAATACCAAATAAATTTCGAATTCCTATTGTATTAGTAGAGTTAGCTGTATGTCTTCCACAGCGCGTTTCCTTCGTATGATAACGAAACAAGTTCGTCTACGTCTATACTGAAGAGCTTAGGTTGTCCGATTAATTCAATTAATACCTTCATTTAATACCTTCGGGCGCAGTGCCACCGGACCTGCACTCTAGTGAATAAAATACTCCGTCGTAAACGACTGTTTTCGCTCGAACGGGATTTCGCCCGAACACAGATAACCCGAACTGGACCATAAGCAGAGTAGAAAGAAAGTACCAAAATAGCAAGTATCATCGTGTTAGTACTATTTTTCTGACAGAACGCGTCCGAACACGTAGTCAATAACTTTCTGCTGTTGACCAGCCTATTGTAATTATTAACTATTTCCCTGTGCGTAGTTATTACGTCATTTCGTTTCAATGTTGACTGTGACCCATTACTTCCTACTATGAATTCTCTGGGTGCGAGGATTCTAAAAGGCGGTGACCTAAGGGTAAGAGAGTACACCAATCACACCAGCCAAAGGGTAAAGGAGTACGTCTTCATGTGGTGTCCTAGGTCACCCACACAAGCGTTTGAGATTCCACATCTCCTCTCCGTTTTTCCCTTCACCGCGGTGACCCAGTTCGTGACGTAAATGCATAGAAGACTCGCCAGATTGGGTCTGCAGTAACCAACAATGGGATCTTTCGGCAAATTTGAGAAACACGTGACCCATCTTAGGCAAATGAATATGACACGCGTATTGTTTGTTCCCAAGAATAATCTTAGTGAATATTCATTGGAATTTCGGTTTCAATAAACAAATGTGAATAAAAGTTCAAAATTATAAATCCTACACTTCTCGTTTATTACTGTTTTTCAAATCCAACCTACATTTGCCGCTATGCCACTAACGATTTTACCGAACACCTTCTTTGAAACTCATTGAACTTAATGAATTCAAAACACTTTTTTTTAAAATATATATTTGCACCATTACTCCGTCGTTATTCCCTCCCCCTTCCACACAGACACTGGTCCAACTGTGCGTGGACCCGTCCGCCGGGCGGGCGGCCGGCCGGCCGGCCGTTTCAACGTCGTCGCTCCGAAAATGAGCAGCATCCGTTTTATTGGAGGCTCTACGAGGATGACGCCACATAAAGAGCAACGGTCCTCAGATACATTTCTCGAAAGAAACATTAAGCACTGACCAGAAACAAAAGAGCGGCTGGCGCCTATTACTCTTCCCTCATTTAGAAGCCCTGATGGGCTTCCTTATCTGCGGGTTAGTGCAACTAAAAGGCCGAGTATTGTATAAATTTGAGTTAGTTTGTTGTCGGTAGCTTATTCGATCATCTCGTTATTACAGCGCGCATTCCTGCCAGGGATAGCGCGTGGGCCGGCCGGTGCGTCGCCGCGCCGCACAGTGATGCCAACCCTCGTTTTGCAGGACAAAATCCTTGAATTCGAGATGATCGTATATAATTACTCAAACATGTTTTTTTACATTTTTCTTTACAGAGTTCATTTAGGAATCGCATTTCTTACATTAGAAATAATCATTTACAACTTTGTCAGAGCTCGTTTTACATCATTAACATTACTGCTCGAAACTCTATATTGCTTTTACTCTGCCTCCTTGGGGTTTCTTTTTAATTAATTGCGACCAATTTTTTACAATTTTTCTGTCCTCACCTGTACAACTTACTTTACTTATTTTTTTTTAACTTTTGTTTTCGAATATTTTACAATTTATTATTTTATTGTATCTGCATTAATCAAAGATTTATTAAATTCACTGTTTTATATTGCCACCTTTTATCCTTCCTCTTTCTACTTTCTCTCTATCATTTCTGTCTACCGCCTTCCTTCTCCACTACTCCCTATCCTCTGTTTAGAGAATAGTATTTTCTGACGTTTTACATTATATCAGTCATCTGCAAAAGAATATTTTTTCGGATGGATATAGTACATAACCTATAAAATTTTTGACGAAGAATGTAGTAACGTATTCTTTTGTACGTTCGCTATCGTTCTCACACAGTACTTTCGAATTGAGCTAGGAAGATGAATACAAAAGACAAGTTCCTTGAATATGTGCATATTTAGTGTGAATATCCCTGCTGCACACGATTATATTTTTATCAAAAAGAAGTTATCTGCAAGGTACATATACTCCTGTTTTGTGAAACAAGTGTGTTGTACTCAGTCAAATTCCTTTATGCTGCCGAATCTTCCATTATATATCCAATTGACAGGAGAGTTCCACAAAATTTTTGTGCGGTATTGTGTGTGTTGGGAGCCACGAAAGTACCTAATACCAATATGAATATACTTGAACAACTCCACAATGTCTTCAGTTATCATTTCTTCAAAAATCCTGCTCGCTGCCCGAAGTGAGGGGATTTTAATCAGCGGCGAACGTTCAAGGGGCACTACTTTTGATATAATGGGACTCTAGAGTAAAATGCCTAATTTTAGGATTTTTGTGTACTAAGGTGAAAATGAACCTTCCCTATATTGTTAGGTCCAAAGTTCAGAAAAAAACTATTTCAGTAGAGTATTAGAGTATTTCAAGGTCTACGCGTTTGACGTCTTTTGAGCTTGGCGGTTCTCTCGCTAGATGCATTGCTGGCGTTGGTATTGATGATTTAATCTGATTTATTTTCGTCAAAGAACAGTAAAAAATTGTATGACATAGAGTGAACTGACTTTTTCTTAGGTAAGAACAAAGCCTGAATTCTTCTTACATATTCGTCGAAATAGGACATGTTTTCATATTTTTTTAATAAAACTCAGGATTTTACTGTGTGAAAGCTAGTTTTATAAATTTTGCATTGTTGTAAATTTCTTTATTAAAATATCGTGTGGAACAGGCATAAAGGTTAATAATTGTGAAAATAAAATTCCCTAGATTGAATGTTTTTCTTTTCAATTTGACCTATATTGCAACGGGAATGCCTTGGGTAGATAGCTAGCTAGCTCATTAGCAAATAAGCTAGATCGATTTCAGCAGCAGTCTATAGGAGTATTTAATTGGCTGTCCAGGTGACGCCGCGTCCATTGCAAAAGCACGGACGTTTCTTTCGCCATTCTGCGACCTTTCTCAGGGCGTAACGCCGCAAATACTGACTCCGGCCGCGGAATCTCACACTCTCAATCTATAGGAGAATTCTAGGCTCTTATCAGTAGATTTCGGAGGTTTCTCCCATTAATAGCAAGCCTATACCAGATCAGTACTCTAAAGGCGGCTCCACACACGCGGTATTCGACGAATCCCGAACAACCGCTCGCCGAAACCCGAGTAATGTGGACAGGTAGCTTTCGATTCGCCGAGTGCCGAACGTTCGGTATTCGCCCTACGTACCGCCTGACGACTGACATGACAGGGAGCTAACATTCGCCGAACGCATCAGCTGTTCGGGACTGGGAGAGCTTGCTACTCGGCGAATGCCGAATGTGTGGAGCCGCCGTAATAAACAGGCAACGGACCGCGCGCGATTTATCTTTCCTCCTTTTCTTTCCTCTCCCCTTACACGAACACACTCTTTCAAGCAGTACTTTTCCGCCTTTGCAGGGACACCAGAAGGGACCTTATCCCTGCTGGGGTGGTTCGCCAATGGGGGACGGAACCCCACAAGCCTTTGTGTCGACCGGCGCCGAGTTTAACGTTCCAGCGCGGGAGATGAACCGCCACGTCCAGCACTATACTTACAGGACTACTACACTCACTGTTGACACGCTCGGTAGCACAGAATAACCAATGACGCGCGGCAACGGTTAGCGTACCGGACTGTTGTACCCAATTTGGCCAATCGAAGCCATGGATTTTTAAGGGCGAAAAATCCTTCGTACGCCTTTTTTCGGAGGGAAAGTAAAGCCGGCTGTCCCATGTTAGTAGTTTTACTTACATGTAAAAGATCCTCAAGCCTAAATGACGCCTCTGAGCAAAATTCAAATGGCCTGTTTCTCGCCCAAGAAATACCTCCTTTCTCTGCTTGTTAGTGAAAGAGCGTAGCGAAATTTGCGTGGTCAGGCGGAAGGGCAGGCCTCATGGCCTGAGTCTCGCCACGTAAAATAAGGCAATAATTCAATAATTCAATTCAATGAATAATATTAAATGAATAACATTCAATTGAATAATATTCAATAAGTCATTAATTCAATGAATCGTTTTGGCCTCCTTTCCGAGGCGCGCCGCCACAGTGCTCCGCCCGGCGGGCGGGAGCGAGTGTTCCCGGGCGTTTGAGTGCTCGTAAAATTGCCTCGGAATGCGCGCGGCCACGCGGGGCGACGGGGCGTGGGGGAGGGGCTGGGACGCCACTCGTGTCCGGAGCCATCCCCTACACAGCGCCCAATAATAATTCATTACGTCGGGAAGAGATTTACACATCGCGGCCTCAGAATGACAAGGTTTTGTCCGGCGGTGGGTCCAGTTTGAAAACTGGCCTGATTTTATTTCAATGTAAATTAAAATGATACTATTGATGTAATAATAGGCATAACATACTAGTTTTTTTATTTATTAAATATGAGTTTTTTTGAATTTTAAACTATATGTGTATTTAAAAAGTATTTATTTAAAAGTATTTAAACTCAGTAAATTGTTCTGTCACTGTGTGATGGTTCGGAAGGCTGTGGGGACACGAGACTGCTCAAGAGAGACGAGATGGCTCAGCGATGATGCGGTCGTCATGTGGACATAGTTCTTTGATGGCAGGTATTAAGTGCTTATGTAAAATATCTGTAGATCACTTGGCTTGTGTCTTCATAGCAAAAGAAGCCATATAATTTTGCATCCAATCTTTCAAATGAGTGTGTATAATTTGGTGTGCAATTGAGACTATTCATTTAAGCCTTCAAAACCATTTTATAACATTTTTATGATGGTGCGTATAAAAATCATTCTTTCACTAAAAGTTTAATACCTCACTTTAAAAATATGTAGATAAAGTTATACATTTCTGATTAATTTATATTTTATGTTGAAAAATACATCCGACAGGATACTCTCAGCTCCGTGCTTAATAGAGCCTCAGTCTATAGCTCAACTTCAGAAAACTCCCGGGAGCTGGGCGTACCTGAGGCGGCGCCGCGAATCTGCACCCCCTGCCCCCCTGCGTAAGGGGAGCAGTACTTCACCGCGAAGAAAGCGATTTCATTTACTCATTCACTCCTTGCTCTTTCAAGATTTATTTTCAACTGCGTGAATGGTGACGGAGAGACTGTTCTCACAATTTCGTCTAGCCATCAAATTCACTCCAGGGAAATATGAAGTTGGCACAGGCAAAATCGCTCTATTTCCCGTCGGCCATTGTGGCTTCGGATGGGCCTGAGGGTGAGCATTGTAGGGGAACCTTCTCCACTGCCACTTTTCGCGCATGCAAGTGATTGTTTCAAAGTTCTCGAGGCCGATCCGGATGGCCGAGATCACTAAGACAGTAGTGCCGTAGACCGAAGTAATTAAAAAAAAGGTAACGAAGTCTTGTACTTGGTCCGTAGAGGAAAGACTTGCCTGAACATCTAAGTGGTTGGTTGGTTGTTAGTGATTCCGGGCGTGACAACTGTCGAGGTCATCAGTCCCGTAAGTGTAGTTCATGTTTTTTCTCTCGGGAGGTGACGTTAATATTCTCTGCTGGATTGCGAGATCCGGCGCCGACCTCTCGTCGGCTAGCGAGGATTTCCCAAACCAGGTATCTCCCACCAGCGGCGCACCGCCCCAGCAGGGACAAGCTCTAAGCTACCGACCGGTCTCTTGGCATGTGTGGTAGTGTAGTGCATAAGAGCGAGGATAGGACAAGGAAGAGGAAGGAAAGAACGTGGGCGATCCGTGTTCTAGCGCCCGTTTGCTAGGGTACTGCTCCGGCATCCACGTGGTGTCCACGGCATCCACGTGAAACCACGGAAAACTATCGATAACAGTAGCCGGCAGCTAGAATTCAACTCCAAACAGATGCTGAATTCGACCTACCTGACATGCTAGTGTAGAGAATCTTGCCCCTGTCGGAACCTCCCGGTCAGAGGTACTGCAGTGACATCCGTTGATGTACTGAGCAACCTTTCCCAGTCAGAACATCTTTGACGTGACTACTGACATTACATAAAACAATAGTCTAAAAGTACTTAGATATGCACAAGTAACTGTAGGGTCGGTTGGCTTAATTTTCATTTCGCATATTGGAACCACTCACCAGCAATAAAGTTAATACATATTATTTTCTCACCGGTGTTCGTATTCTCAAAGCGCATTGCACCGGACCTGAAAAGGAGCACACGCAATGCCATATCAAAGTTGAGAGACCTGGAGGAGGCGGCGAGGGCGGCGAGGGCGCGCCCTCACACCCCTCCTCTCCCCCGCCCACCCTACCGCCCTGATCCTGACAAGCCCACTCTCCACTCCCCCGCCACTGGCAAAGTCCCGCCCAAGATAAGCCGGCGAGGTCTGTCTGCCTTCGTTAGGCGCGCCTCGAATGGACATGTATCTGGCGTGATGACACTGAGCCTTGCTGCGAGACCGTCCCCCCCCCACATTCTATCCTCCCGCACCTTCCCCCCTGCCCCCCCCCCCAACGCCGGTCCTATTACAGGTAGATACACGCTTTTCCAATAAGTTTTCCGTCCGGACTTCAGCATTAAACCATATTTTCCAGCCTCAACGCGGCCAGAGCACATCTATACACATTGACGTGTTTATAAGAAAGCCCCAAAATTTTTATGCCCTATTATTATTTTATTGGAGATTCTTATTTATTTTTTAACCTTGTGGTGAGGTTTATAGCGTTGAAAAGCGTGAGTGTCGGGGAAACGAATGGTGCGGGCGGCAGCGAATGCAGCGGCGCGGACATATGCGTTTGGGAGGATGGTGGGGACCGAAGCCTTCGAGTGTAGGCGGCGGGCGGGCGGTGGCTGGACGGCGTCGACAAGGTGCTGGTAATGGGTACGGTTGTAATGAGGTGAGAGGTGAGGAGAAACTGTCACACATTTTAGCTGTGTAATAATTTTGTGTTATCAGTTTAACTTACAATAACCAGACGGTTTCATTGACAGGGAATAACCTTGCACGATGGCTTCCAAACCCGATTTGATTTCTAATTCGCCCAGTAGATATTCAATTGGGCAGAACGATAACTTCCATGTATTGAGCAATTATATATATATGTCAAATAATATTGCAATGTCAAGATTGGTTTGGTATGCAAAAATTCTGTTTACATTCCAAGTAATATATCCTTCTACCTCTATCAGAACTCACCTTGCCTGCGAGTTATGAGTCGGTAATCGATATCTCGCCGTTGTCTTGTCTTTCCCTTGGGCGGCGAATTATGAGTCAAAATAGAGGAAGCAACTTGGAGACCAAGTGATGTGATACGGAAATTTCCAGCTATACAGCGCGATTGTCGAGGAATAGGCCAATGGGATATTTACGCTAGAGACAGTAATTCGAAATACACAAAAGAACTTATACCTTTTTTAAATTTTTATATAAATTTTTCTCACTTACGGGGGTTTCTACTATCCAGGCCACTATATATGGAAGTCCCCAGTCCCTCTAATTATCCAAATGTTTCGACTCCGGTCGCGTTCTTTCTTTGGGTTCTTCTCGAGCCAACTTTCCAAATATTACTGTTTAACATTGTCTAAATGATCTGATCAATTCCTTAGGAACATCTGTGAACGGGTCAATCTCCTGCCGACACCACTGCCATTTTTGTTATATGTCCTCCCAAAAGATTTTCGTGGACGTGTGTCTACCACTAATATTTGTGACATTTTCCCGATTTGTGTTTATTTCCTTGACAGATCACCACAAAACCCATTCTAACGGCAGTCTCATATTTATATTCTAAGTGTTTCTTCTATAGAGTCTATATATTTCACTTTATCTCTGACATTGAGTATAGTTCTTCCAGGAATGACTCCACGAAACTACACTTGCAGCTTTAATAAATATAATGCATATTCAGATACACAGAAACTCGTAGACGTGTATGACCCTCTCCGAAGTAGTGAGTATAACAAAGCCAATATGTGCTACTCTTGTGTGCATCTATTTACCTATCACATCTCTAAACCATTATTGACTATATTCACCCAGTCTATTCTGGCCAATATGCTAACTAGTATTGAGATTGGTCCTACTTTTTATAAATAAGCTTTTTTCAACCTTTTCCACAGATACTTCATAAGCTACGTCAACCGCCAATTTTGCACGATGATCTACTGCTTTTTGGCGAATATACTACAGTTCGAAGATAAAGGTTTCAATACCTCGAAGGTATCTTGGAAGCCGATGGCGTGCTAAACTCAGGTGTAAAACCAAAAACTTCTACAAATAAGACTCGTCTGGTTATTGTATTGGTACTAGAGATACACAGAAAAAAAATTATTTCACAGTCTATATATGAGATTTAGTTATTTTCCGCGGCTTCGCTCGTGTTGCGCCGCGGCCGCCTGCCCGCCGGAAGAGCGAGGATGAAGAGCGTGGAGCGCAGGCTTGCTCGTTGGAGTGGGCGGGCAAGCCGCAGGGCCCTCGCAGCCAGCCAGCCCGGGCTCCTTCGGCGCGCGTCCCAGCCGCCCAATATGTTCAGGCGTGCCGTTTATACTGATGAGCGAGAGGACGCGCGTCGCCCTGTCCATCGCCCGCGACCTCCACGGGGCATGACCAGGCACCACCCGCCGCACGCCCCCAGCCCGCTGCCTTCACCTGGATTTGAATGAGGTTTCGCGCCCGCCCTGGCTGCGCGGCCCC
>BOPP01000137.1:2638613-2649808 GCA_017312745.1 Gryllus bimaculatus | reverse complement strand
GCGCAAGGCGTTCGCGAGATTGTATCTGCTCGGACTGGAAGATACCTCATCTTCGCCGCGTCTCGCGCCCGTCCAGCTCCCATCGCAGGATCCACGACGTAAATAGTAGTCGTTTCTGAATAATAGCATTGACATTTTCGTAAATGGGAATGACATACTGTCTTTTATAAAGTATACAACTTACCGTATGTCACAAATATTGTAAAATCTACAATGTAAATGTAACATTACTATGACTCCATTTTCATTAGGTAAGTTGTTCAGCTTCCCTTGGCCCTTTGAGGAAAAGTTGAGATAACCCTTTGCTTTGCATCAGAAAAGTAAAAGTGGCTGTCACCAACATCACATTCAACGTTTTTACTGGTTTTGGAGATTACAGAAATACTCATTATCATTATCTTCATAGATTTTACTGAAAGCCCCTTTCGGAGAAATCTCACAATCTCCTTGCTGTTGTTGGATTTCGTTAACCTCGCATTATAGTTTCGCATTATCAGAAAGTGCAAGCAGGCGTTGGGAAAAGTGTATTTCTGTTTTGAAAATCCTCTGACTGCGATTCAAGAACCTTGTATTTGGCATTTCGCAACAAATGTCCGACTTTGGCGGCTAGCCATGCTTGGGCCTAGTTTAATTCCAGCGCTTTGGGGTAAGAGAGGCAAACGTGACCAAATCCATTCACCGTAAAGTCTGTTTTACACGTTCATTTTGCATCCTTTTTTCATCATTTTTCTGTACAGTAAATGGATGTAAAAAGGACGTTCGTTTATACGCAGTATGTTTCGGTGCCGAAACTGAATTAGTGTTTTACACTGTCATTTCTGTCTTGTTACGTAATCATGTAGAAAATACCTCCTCCGGACTCCGTACGTAGCGCTGAAGTTGAAACTGAAACATTTGAACATCGCATCTGTGGTAACAAATTAAGTTAGGTTAGGTTAGGACTGAGCTCGGTTGCGACAATAATAGAACAGAATACAGTGCATAATTTATTTATCTTTACATAAGCACTTCACATTACAATTCAACACATCAGACCCCTCTCAGGCAACTACAAAATGATCATAACGTTCCACACGCATAACAAACTAGAGAAACACCCGTAAAGTGCCGCCAGGAGCGCGGTAGTCAAACTGGATGAAATTTGTACCGAAAAATTAAGCATGCGTATTATTAATTGGATTGTTGGTGAAGTAGATACCTTTTTTTATTTTGATAAATAAATAAAGATATTGTCAGGTATCAATATTTTAATTCCACTAATGATCATTTCGATCGCGTAGCGATCATCCTCAGAGCTTGCAGCTTCTGGGCCGAAAACAAAGTTCTGCCAAGTGCAACAAAGTTCTGGCAGAACCAGAAAACTCAGGTAAGGATGAGGTCTAATTGGTCAGGTAAGCGCGTTAGGGGGGGGCCTCCAGATTGTCACCTATAAATTTAAAGCACAGAAAGCCCTAGAAAAGTGTCCAAATTTCATGTTCAGCGTGATTACGAGAATGTGAAATGGAAGTAATTGTATGATGTGAAAGTGACATTTAATGTCCAGAAATTAAGCAACGAAATGTTTCAGGTTTTATTCGACAGGAAACAGAAGTTCAACAGGTTCAAAATGGACAATTATTTCTTCAATTTTTTAGACTGTAAATATAAAATCATCATCGTATCTGCAAATATCCAAAGTTATATCCATGAACAGATCTCACAATATGAAGGGATATTACTATTTTTATTTCGGGAGGGGTTTCATCCCCTCTAGCCTCCATTTTCTCGCAAGTCCTTGTTATATCGTTCGTGCCCCCATCTCTCTCGTTTCCTCTCTAGATGGTACTGTAATATCTTTGACAAGAAGGTCCTTGGGTTCGAGTTCCGACACTTGCCAGATAGCTAGGTCGAATTTACCCACTGACTGCACAAAAATTCTAACGTCCGACTGATCAGATAGGTAGCTTTACGAGGTTTCAGTACCGAGTCAATGCCGGAGCAGTACCTTCACTAACGGGCCACAGACCTTGCGCGATATTTCCTTTCTCTAAGCAACGCATGGCAACTGTAGGTCGGCGCCAGATCTCACGGTCTAACAGGGAGGAACAGCGCGACACCTACCGGGATATAGTATGCACTACTCTTGCGAGGCTAATGCCGATAGCAGTCACGTGCCCGGAAACACGAAATAATCAATGAATCAATTCCGTTCCGAGTCGAACCAAAGTATCTCAACGTGTCGTGCTATTCAGGGCTGATGAGAACTAGGGAGCTCGTGTATCAAGAAAACTTAATAATAGAGATCGCGCGAGTAATAATAGAGACCCCCCTAACTCCCTCTCATCTCCCTGGAGGTCGTACTATCCCCCTAGATTTCTTTGCCCTCCTTAGCCTTTTACCGCCACCCCTACCAACTCTCTAGCCTCCATAGCCTCTCCATCCCCTCCAACCCATCTACCGCCTAGCCCTCCTTCATCTGACTATATTTCCCCATCCAGCTACGTGTCAGAAGTGGCAGTAGCGTCAAGGAAGAGGTCAGAGGCGAAGGCGTCGCCTGCTGCGGGGGCGGTCACTCGCCGTGGCTCCTCAAAGGCCAGTAGGCCCCGGCCGCGGTGACTCATCGGTGTTACTAACAATGTTCGCTCCTCTGGACGGCGCCACACACGGCGTTCAGGTGTCCAATCAGACCCCGGCGCAGACTAATGGCCGTTTCCAGCCACAGCACTCCACCGTGATGCGTCCTTAATGCGCACACAGAGGCGCACACATCGAGGCGAACGGCCGCGGGGAAGCGAGGTCGTGATTTGTCGCAGATTCCAAATGCAAAGGTTTTCAATAATATTTTGATTGAAATTGAAACGAATAAATAACGAATATCTAAATTGATTACTAGGAAATGATCGTCTAGATCAGGCATATCAAACCGCGCCCACACGAGCTACTTACCCGCCTGGCCCTTGCAAGCACGGTCAACTTCCCCCTAAATTTTCCCCTCTCCAAATTCAAATAGGGGTGTGTACACGCCCAAGCTGAAGCGACGCGAGGCGGGGGAATAGTAGCTTCATTCGAAAACATATTTGGAAGATTTGTTCTATCAAACAACTAAGATTTGAACATTCTTCACTATTTATTCCTATTTCGTGTTCATTTTCTTAAATATTTTGTTTTCTATGAATATTTATGGCCACAGGATTGGCATTATTTACGATTTGTGTTAAGTTGTATTTAATCATTCACTTATTTGCTGCATAAGCAATAATTAACAATTCTTACTTTTAGCTCTTACAACAGATGATAATTTGTGTATATTAAACCCCAACATGAATGTACTATGAGTAAGAATGTACTGAAGTAAACACGATTACAGCAAATACAAGGTGCTTTTGATTCATTTTCTTTATTTTTCACTCAATTGATAATTTAAAATCTGACTGAGATATTACGTATTGATGGATTATTTATTTTTATCAGTAAAGAAAATGGAAATTAAGTTAGCCAAATTTGGGACAATAACTGACAAGTGACTCCAAAACACTTACATGGACCAGATATCCAGTGATGTGTCGGCAGTCCGGAGCAATTTTTACAAGCCTTATTTTTAAATCACGCGCCATTTCCTCAGGACGTACTGCCTGCGATCTCTAGTATTACTCGCGCAAGTTTTCTTGATACACGAGCTCCCTAGTTCTTATCAGCCCTGAATAGCACGGCACGTTGAGATACTTTGGTTCGACTCGGAACGGCACGTACCAATTTACAATGCCGGCAACAACCACCTCGTACTTTCAAAACAATCGTAGCATTTCTTGTTGGTACGGCTTTTTAAGCCGTGACGTAACCAGAGACCTCTTCTCCCCGCACCCCCCGCTGCTGTGCAATATCAAGAAATCTTGAGGATGTAGTACGCTGGTAACCTTGCCCGCGACCTTAACGTGCCTGGTCAAGAGGGTATATTTATTTACGTCAAAAGAGTTAAAAACTGAGTACAAGTTAATTTGAAGTTACATTTATTACATATATTACATACATACATATATTACATACACGAAATTTCCAATGGTCCAAATAAAACACTACATGTCACGTTTGGGAGAGTGAAGCTACATGCAGGGTCATGTCCTCGAATATGAGACCAGTTTTTAGTCTAAAACCCGTGGCAGTACAGTATAATAAGTGATGAAGCGTATCAGACACCCTCGTAACTGCTCTGAGTCGCCTGAGAGGTAGTTGCTGCTCTGTGAGCGTCCTGCGAGGTTTTAGGCAAGTTTGGGGAAAATCTTTCCTCCTGAATTTTTTTACACCGCGTTAATCATCTTTGGATATTTTGGAATTAACATAGGAGATGATGGTCTCTTCGTAGTGATAATATGAGAGCCGATAACTTCGAGTGTAAACATGTATATTTACAATATAATTTATAGTGAAAATAATCTGAAATATTTTTTGAATTGATCCACGCTGACTTCTAATACTATACCTCCAGGAAAGCTGGTTATTGGACTCAAGGCACATTTTGAAGAGTGGCGACAATATGAAATGCTGCAGGTGGGCACATGAAGATTGTGGAGCAGAGGACCTATTTATTTGCTCACAGTGCAATAAGCAAATAAAAAACGCAAACGCCAGCAAGGTTCTTCTTAACTAAGTGTTAAAATGTATTTGTGACAACCACGTTTTTTGTATAAAGTAATAATATAGCCCGCCAGGAATGTCTCTCAGCTCTGATCCAAACACAGTCTCCTTTTTCTTTTCTTTTTGGTTGCGAATCGGCCATCTTAGGACTACGCAAACGTGGAACTGTACCCATCGAGGACAAGTCATTTTTCCCCGGGGGTTAGAACACCGACTTTTTTGGAGGATCAGCATTTATATCTTGAATCAATTTTTACACTCGAAGGTTCTTATTCCTTGGGAGATAAGGTATGAAATGATGATGATGATGAATAGGCAATTACAAAGTTACAGACACACACAAACATTCATTCCTCGGGCGGTATTCGAACCCGCGATCATTCAGTCACGAGGCAACTACGGCTTTTCAGCTTTAGAAACATCCGCTATTTGGGCCAGCTTTTCAAAAATTGTAATTATTTGTATAATAAATATACTTTAAATTTCGCGTAAAATTATGCCTTGCTTTCAAGCATTTCCCGAATTGTATTTAAATTACAGACTGTGGTGTCATATTTATTCATATTCGGCTACCTAACTCTACTCTTCAGAAGCACAATGGATCATCTCAATATTAACTTTAAATAACACGGAAAGTCGGCAAAATCACTATTGCGGTGGAAGTCTTGTACACAGAAACAATATCATTCATCAAAACTATGATTCCTTTATACATTTTAACGCTATTATTTAAAAAAACATATACGAGTACAACTCGTTTATAATGAAACTTTATTGCATTCGTACTCATTAGAAAACTCCTAATTTGAAAATAGCCGAAATCTTTGTATTATTTGTTATTGCAAATAGTTTTTATTGCACGGCAGCGAATCTGAGTTCTAGTTCTGGCAATGACTTTTAACGAACGTGCTCTCTTTCTCCAGCAGTCCAGCGCAGGCACTTTGAGTAATGGTAAGTTTTTGCATCGCACAAGAGGGTTATACTTAAGAACTAATTTGTGATACAAATTAAAAATGTGGATCCGATGAAAATTTTAAGTTAACGAGTGGAACATTATTTTATTTGATGTCAAATAATTGACGTAAAGTTACTCAGATTGCAGAGTAATTTTAGTGAACGCATTATGTATTAATGATTTTCCATTTTTCAAGTGCGTTGCAAATTTATCAACATCGTTTACGGTCACGTGAACTGCTATGGTCATTAGCGGCCGGCTATAAATTACATAACACAAATTTGGAGTATTTTGAATACTCGCTGTACCCTTGGATCGCAGATTAATGCGCGCTTGAAACCTACTAAATAATTACGCAAATTGGATGTGACCGATATTTACAATAAGTATACATAAATTAGAAAGCGGTAACGAATGGCTTCCTTTTTATTTGTGTTGTGTATTAAAATCTATGATAATTAGATGTCAGAATTACTTGGCTATACCGATTGTAACTATTAATAAGTTTGGGGACAATTCTTTAGTCAAGGAGAGACGCGTAGGCCAGAAAGTAACTGACA
The DNA here is from genome assembly GCA_017312745.1 of Gryllus bimaculatus. NCBI lineage: Eukaryota > Metazoa > Arthropoda > Insecta > Orthoptera > Gryllidae > Gryllus > Gryllus bimaculatus. The sequence goes on along the minus strand of BOPP01000137.1, from coordinate 2,643,682 downwards.
ACAAGCTGTGGCTCACGCATGGGTTAGAGTCAACGGAGCCAATTTAATGGGTTCTGGAATATACTATAGGTCCGTTTTCAATATTTCCTTCGTAATCTAACAGATTCAATCGTAGATATCGTAGATAAAAAAATCATTTTAACAATTTTTACATCATCACTTTTTATTTTATTTAATTTTTATTTTCATTTGTTTGTTTAATGTTTTAGGTTAAGTGACTATAAGGAATTATTTCTGTGAATGTGGTTAAATTATAAAAAAATTAATATCACCGTTACTTAAATTAAACTATGACCCTCCTACCCCTTTGTAAAGCTGCGAAACTCTTTCTTACACCCTCTTTAGAGTTACGTAATTAACGCACAACCTCTTAGTCCCGTAAGTGAAGTGCACATTTTAGAACGAATTGTAGCTGTATTCCTACGCCGTTGGACGGTGACATCCGGCGGCAATCTGCACATCCGCTTGTAGGGTGTTCCTTAACCAGGTATCCCCCACCAGCGGGGCATCACCTCAGCGACAAACTCTAAGCTTCCGACTGGCGTCCCGACATGTGTGGTAGTGCAGTGCATGGAAGTGTGTGTGTAAGTAAGATGTGAGGATAAGGCAAGGAAGAGAAAGTAAAGATCGCGCTCGTTCCGTGGCATGCTTGTTCTGCTCTGGGATTCGCCTTCTATTGATAGGAGAAATCACGAAGACCCACCGATCAGAGCAGCCAGCTGCTAGAATTCTCCTCCAGAGACTGAATTCCACCTAGCAATCTAGCTAGTGTCAAAAACCTTATCTCCGTCAGAACTCGAACCGTAGAACCTCCTTGTCAGAGACGCTGTAGTGGCATCAGTTGATACTCTGAGACACCTCAGCCGGTCCAACGTACGTTCTATTTCGGGCGATGACTCTTTAACGAACGGTGCAGTTTTTCTCCAAACCGCTCCACATCCGCGCCTAACGCGGCCCGCAGGGCGCCCCCCCCCCCCACGCACACACACACACACACACGCCCACAAACACACCAGCCCGCTCGCCCCAGGCCGCTTCAAACGGCGCCGCGGCGCGACAGACAAGCAGCCATTACGCCCCGGCGCTATCTCGGGCCACATCGCCCCACGTCGATATCCTCGCGATTATCATTAGAACGTACTTCGTAATCTTAACAGGTTATAATGAAGTCCATTTAAGTTAGAAGACTTGCCCATCGTACAAGACAATCTAATCACGTGTAGAATTCTAATTAGTACGTTTCAAATGACTTATCACGTCCGAGGTCGTATTAATAATTTACTCTTGTCGAATAAAACAATGTTTCTGTTAATTATCGTAAAATATGCTCCGGGAAACGGTCTTGTCGGTAACGAGAGTGGAAAAACGAAACGAGAAAACGGAGGAGTCAGAACAACCGCACTTAATGAGAAATCACACTAAATCAGTGAACGGGTTCCAAAGTCTAAATTGTCTTGTTTGTCAATCATTAATTATTCAAACATTCTACACGCACGGTTCTCGAAACTCGGCTCAGCGAGAAGGTGGCGGGGACGGCGTAGGGACTGGGAGGAGAATGCGGGGAGGTGGGAAACTGGAGAAGAAAGAGGAAAACGAGAAGGAGCTAGGTGTGAAGCGGTGACACGGAAGGTGAGAACGGGTGTGCCGGGAAAACGGTGAGCCCTTGCCGAGTTTTATATCAAACGTTATCATGCGAAAACAAAAACAAAACAAAAATACAGGATTGAAGACATGCTGTGAATTCAGGCTGAAATTCCACGTGAAGGTATTATCGAGATTGTACTGTTTGAGTTTAAACTTTGAATACTTAAGGCGCGTATTTTATCTTTCCGATAGCGTAGTACACCTTACGTGCAGCTCGTACTCGGATGCAAGACGGTATAAGCGATAGTGGAGTAGAAAGAAGCAGGAGCTATCTGAGCATTGGCTGATCCAGGAATGGGAGTCACCGTTTACGACCCCCCACCCCCCGGAAAATGCAATACCTTTTTGAAATAAAGTGAAAAATAGAAATAAATAGTAAATATCTTTAGAAATAAGGAATATCAACAATGAATTTAGTTAACTTGTTGATGTATTAGATCTGCCTTGCTATTGAAATAACTACCACCATATTACATTGCCGGAACACAAGAAAAGACGCACTACACAAAAATTGTAATTGCAGAGTTATGAGAAGAAATATTTTTTAAAAATTCTATGTTATTAATTAATATTTCATAGAGATAGATCACAAAACAACTGGTATATTCGGTAAATGAGTTAAGTTCTGCAATGTGACAATTTTCAGAAGTGTCATTATACATGTTAAACGGCGATATATAATATTATCTAATATTATTACACCGAGACGGTGGTGTGCCTATTTTAATTAAATGTCCAGATCCGCCACAGGATCTGACAAAGAGCAGTAAACGAAGGGCACTGATATGGTTCGGGGACGGTGTTCGTTGCAATTTATACCAAACTGAAACTTTTTTTATGATCTGACAATTCGCAAAAAATATTTGGAACCACATAGGTTTTTCATAAGAAGATTGATTAATAGTAATAAGTAAATAAGTTGAAGTGTTGAAAAGAAAAGTATGGAGCTGCTTCTTTGGAATACCGCATTGGAAGGATGTGATAAAATTGCATAAGTGGAAAGGAATATTTTTAATATTCATCAGTCCAACCATAGGATATCAAATATTTTCGTGTTGGAAAAATATAGCAATAATTTCAATAAAAATATATTTCATTACCGTTAATGGTTACTACTACTATTCTAATCTTCGGCCAGAAAGATCAAAAGACATAAAGTACAGGAAAAGACAAACAACTAAACTTGTGTCATATAGCAGAAACACACTCCTTTGGAATCACAAGCTTCTAACCACATTTGAGTCGTTTTGAATATGTTAACCTCAAAGTTTCATCTCTCCGTTTACGACTATTCAAATATATCTCCTCCTGTAGTAGTGATTTTTACAGTAGGCATTTGTCCACAGATTTCAGCACGGGTTTCTTATTACATGTAGCAGAAGTCAGAACCGTATCCCACTCACAACTCATTTTCTTCAATTTTTCTTCAGTTAGAATCTTGACATTTCAGAGTCATATAGCTTCTCAGCTGTTTGGCGATTAAAATTCTAATAAAACAATCGTTCACTTATTATCCCTTTGCGGTACAGCGCTATTTGAGTCCTAGTCTCACATCGGGGTACGTGCAGGACTGCCAAGGCATTTCGAGGTCATGGAGGATGGACCAGTACCAAGCCCAAGGCGGAGAGAGGGACCGCGCCGGGCAAGGACGGATGGCGCGCTAGTCTTTTGTTTGAGGTATTATTCTAGCATCGGCCGGGAATTGATCGGAGAAAACGACAGCAACCACCAATCAGGCCGAATGACTTCAGAATACCCTCCTGTCAGCGACGGGGCTCGATCCAATTTCCTAGCTGAGGAGGAATATGTGACCGTCAGTACTCGAAACTACAACTTCCCAATCGTTTATGTTTTAGATGTGGACTTGCTATTAAATCATATGGCATCTGGTAATAAAACTATATATATTCCGATCTCTCGGGGGTAATAACGAACCGAATGAGAAATAACGCAGCTTCTTAGGTGCTAAGTTTTTCCTAAAATTGTATCCCATTGCTAAAGTTCTGCCACCAGGTTGCATAAACCTACCTGCTGAAATCATATCTATGTATCTACAAGTACTTGTATCTTTCTAAATTGGGTGCTAATGGTTCCCGTTTGAAAAATTCGCAAGAAGCGGAATATATTTCGTACCTCAGAGAGCAGTTCACGAACTTAATTCATCTACAATGCGTTCATTCTCTTCAAGAGTGAAAATGGAATGGCTATATAGTTCTATAGCGTTTTATAGAAGCTTCGTGAAGCCTTCGAAATTCGTTGTTAGCCTGTTGCAGCAGGTTTGTCTTCTAATTTATTGTGCAATCGTATTTATAACATTGATAGATAAAAAGGAAGACGTGAAATAGTTATAAAACAACCATAAGAAGTCACTCCACGTTTAGTGAAGTTATCTGACGGAGTAGGCTGATCAATGATAAACAACACCAGATGGCATGGAAAAAACGAGTAGGGGCAATTGGCAGGAGAGCAAATTCATTTACAGATGTAGCAGGAAGATATGAAGAGTGACGAAGAACATGTATTCGTGAGAGTTGTATTAACTATTTTGCACTACTGTTCCTTTTCCTCTACGAGTCTCAGCAACATTTCTATAGTTTGACGTCACCGGTAATCTGATATTTACAATTACAGAAGTTCATTGCATTGCATTGTCCAGCGTATGTGTGTAGTAGAAATAATAGAAAAATATCATAGTAATAAAATGGAATAGCATAGGAAATTTAACAATTAATAGATTGTAAACACCTGTAATGGCGGCATGAAGTCAACACCTTAAGAACTCGCAAGCGGTGATTGGCAGAGTGCCGGTTGGATCCCGTCAAGATGCCAGAATTACTTAATGTGTTGGTACATGCCGGAATAGCACTCAATACAACGATCCGCGGTTGATCTTACCATCTCATTCTCCTCCCTTTCCATCCATCTCCAACGCTTTTTATTCCTTTCCGACCAACATGCGCCTACGAGGTAAGAAAAACTCCTCGAATATTGAGCGAATAAATGCTCTGAATAATGAGTAATCAATATTTCGTACATTATATCAAATGCAACACCGCGACAGAAGCAGTTAATACGGAACCAATTACATTCCGTGTTTGGCACATCTTATGGCGTATTGAAGTCCCCCCCCCTCCGGAGCAATAATTGATTTTATGCGGGTTGGTGCGACTCGAAATCCGAAGGGGAAGATGGTGCCTAGAGCGGTCAAGTGTAGGAGAGATGAGGGACGGTGAGGAGCGTGGGGCCTGGGGTAGTGGCTGGGAGTCGGATGGTGCGGGCCAAGGGAACCGTAGGGTGCAGCGGGTAGCGGGGTTTGGTGGCTGACGGAGGTGGGACGAAACGTGCGGAGGAGGAAAAGAGAGGGAGGGAAGAGTGAAAGAGAATGAGGCGAACGGCACAGAGCGAGGGGAGTCAGCAGCGGGGGT
>BOPP01000137.1:2622516-2637848 GCA_017312745.1 Gryllus bimaculatus | reverse complement strand
CGCGACAACGCCGGCCCGCGCGCTGCGCTCGGCCGGCCCCTCGGCTCTAATGAGCCACTTGTTGATTGAAAGGTGGGCGATCAGGCGCTGGCCGCAGCCTTCCGCGCCCGCTCCCGCGTCTCCGTTCCTCCCTCCGCCTCCTCCTCAGCTTCTGCCCCCACGCCATCTACTTCACACTTTGGATTCCGCATTCACTCACATATAGTGTCTGTATTTCATTTTCTAAATTTTTAAACAGACAATTGTAATTATTTTTTTTAAAAAATGTTATCAGAAGAGGTTTGCAATGAAACGAATTGCGTGAACAAGAATGAAGCCTGACTTCCCTATCCACGTTTTCTTTCGCATTTGTTTCAACATAAAATTTGAAGAAATGTTGTTTCTCGGCATACTACATATTTATAGTAGAAGAGTGAGTATTTTAATGTGGCAGCAGAAATCGGTAATTTTTCGACAGCGAAACTCGTAATGGTCCTGGTGTAGAATAGTTCATCCAATTCCTTTTATAGTCGGAATGCACGGACCCTTGATAGCTAAAATTGCTTGACGGCAAAACGTGAGTTCGTGAGTCCATCTGTTTGTCTCTCTGACTGTAGTCAGCGCTCTCCTCTAAACCGTTCAAAGAAATGTTCTTAAAAATTGATATTTGATTTTATCAGTTTGCCATAACTCAAGGCCCCATTAATTCGAAACGAATGTATTGGCTATTGAGAGTACTTTGCATGTAGCGTCAATATTCAAAAGCTTCTCTAAATCCTTTCAAGATTTCTGATTTTCATTCTCGGATGGAGCAATAGAGTTCATTGTCGTTCAACTCTCTAAATTTTCGAAAACTGCAAAAAGTGGAGAATTTTTTCGGCGAATTTCGGCAATTACAGCATTGGAAATACAGTTTCTTTTTGAACGAAATTGGTTCTTAAAAGATCTTAAAATAATGCGATCAACAACGTTACTAAAATATGAATAATTTTCGCACTATTTTGCGTGCAATTTAGAAAAGGAGCAAGTACTATTTGCGGTGAATTCTGTATTATCTGTATATATAAATTCGCAAATTTAAATATTGATGTGATAAAGATATTTCCTTTAAATAAATCTGTTGATGTTGATCGTGAAAAAAATGTAAATGAAAATTTACATTATGTAAATAAAAATGTTATTGGCATTTGGAATATAAACAAGTTCGTGATTAATTCGAACTCCCCAAACATTAGTAAATCGGGTCCCCAATTTTTCTCCTTGTAAAATAAAAGATTAAAGTATTTGGCGCTCCTTATATCTTAGGTGTTTAATAGAACCAAGAGTCTACTTAGAAGCCTATAAGTACGAGAGATCAGGGAGAAGAAATAAGTCAAGAGAAAATGTTTGAATCTAATCCCAGACAAGTGGAAAAGAGAGAGTTAAGAAAATCTTGAAGTTGAACAAAAAGCAAAAATAAGTTTTCTTCTCCGCCGAAGAATCGAACGACATGACCTCTGGCTCTTCCGAATTGGCAGTACCACCGAGGATATGTTCCTCCCACGTAAAGAAGATGCAGAGCACATGTTTTGCAGTTTAAAATTTATAGAGGGCTGTAAGAGAATTATAGGTGAAGTGCTTAATGTGACTCCGGACTCATGTAGAATGTGCAGAGACGGAAAATCATGTTTATATATTCGACTTTTGTCACACTTGAATACATAGAATATGTGCAAGACCATATATAAGACCATTTCTTATGTATAATATGTTAAACTCGTATTTTAGCAAATTTATGCTGAGTACAATCAATATGCAGTTTTTTCATTCACCCACTTTTACCCACTTGTTAAAACAGTTGCGGGAGCTAACATTACGAAACCTTTTTTCAGAACCATAAAATGTAATGTTTACGAAAAAATATTCTTAAATATTTTAGGCCAACCGTTTTAAGGAGAATATAACATTTGTATAAGTAAGTAACGCAGGCATTGTAAATGATTTTAATTTAATTGTGCAGAAATATGGATTTAAAAATATTCGAAAATAAAATGAGGGTTTGGGTACTGAACTCTGTCATTTGAATATTCATGGGGTCTAAGATGAAATTCTGTCCTGAAATACGATGTGGATTCGAGCCTGGGGCCATTAACCCAAGGCCGCCAAAGGATAAGCACGTCTGATAGATGTGAACATGACCAGATTGCCAGAGAATACTCTATAATTTGTATTGGGTTAACACATAATATATTTTTGGATCAAGGATTTGAATCAAATACTGATAAAATTGAAATCTCCTGTACAATCACCTAATACAATCCATCACATTATTTTATGGTCCTGCACAATGCAGCCACCACTTAGCCTCCGGATGATCTGCTCTATGCTTCTCATCTACCATCTTCTCTGCTTCTTCTCGTCCTATCCCCGCCACAGCTCACCTCCGCCCCCGCCATCGGCACCGTCGCCGTCACCTCTGACGCCGTCGCCAGCGACTGTGGTCGGTGGTTTTCAGTGATTTCTCCAAGCGTATGTTGGAGCAGTATCGTAACAACCGGGCCACGATTTTTCCTTTCATTTTTCTTTGTCTCTTCTTTGTTCTATCATCGCCGCGTACTACCAACACACACACAAACTACACAACCACTCATGTCGGGAGCTTAGAGCAGGTGGGGTGGTGTCCCGCTGCTGGAGATACCTGAATGACGAAAACTCCGACAGCTGACTTGTAGGTCGGAGCGGGTTTTCACGATCTAGCGGAGAAGGAACCCCGCTCTTTCTCGCGATTTAAAGTGCACTATATTTATGGAACTAATGACCATAACATTTGACGCGCCGGGAAACAAAGTATTAAAACAGCATCTATGGTACTGACGGGCGGTGGGCAGTCGGTTTCATGGCGACGATTGTGTAGTTCACTCGTACTATGAAAGCGCTTTGCTTGTTGTTTCACTGCCGTTTCACACGAACACGCATACCTTGACCGGGATGAAGTCTGCGATCACCAGGTCATCGGGATGGCGATTGCCACAATGCTTCAAAGCTAGCCACTAATATCCTAATGTGCAAAGTATTTAGAGGGAGTAAACGAAACATTATTTACCTCAGATAACTTTTACATAGTGACCAGTATCCTTTAAGATGTTAAAATAGTTTCGCACAACGTTCATTTTAAGATTACGATAAATGTAGTTTCGCTGATAACGTTTAATTTCCATAAGCCAAACCCCCTTGATTCGTAATTGTTCGACTCCCTGCAAACATGTATGGCATAATAGTAATAGAAACTTCCGCCACATACTGGGATCACATTCCATTATTTATCGTGATCACGTGACTTGTATACTAACCAATATACGTCACGTGATTACTCACGATAAATCTGGAGGAGTGTTCCGATTTAACTCTATCGTTACGTTCGAAATCGCGAATGCTGGGAGTTTATTCCATACAAGATACAGTGCTGCACTATCCGCAAAAACTCTACCAACTGGGGAGATATTCCCCTCCTACTAGCTTACCATGCGAACAGTGCTTAAGGGGCTAGCCACGGAGGCGTGTTTGATTTACCACTTTTTTAACGCGTGACTTCCACGGAGCCCTCCCCAGGACCCGCTGCTTCGCGTGGCTTACTTCTGTAAACGCGTCTCGTCATCCATCACGCAGCTTCACAGGTAATGAATGCCGTTTCTTGATGATGACACAATCTACTGCTCGCTCCGTAATGCTGCCGTTTATGGAAAAGTGATGTGAATATATTTAGAAGATGTCGGAGGCCTTCAACAATCTATGGAGATAACATGAAATAAAGAAGTAGTAGTGTGGTGTATTTCAAAACGTCATACATCAATAATCTATGAAGATGTAATGTTATGTCCATATGTAATGTAACGCTTTATTTATAGGTCTTCATTAATTATGCACCATAACTTACGTCGTAAATTCGAAGGCATCTTTGAGGGCATTACGCACGCGACTTAACAGCCATCCGTAGTTATATTTCCTGAACTAATTGTGGGTACAGGTCGGGTTTAACATAAATTTGAATAAATATTTTCACACTTCGGGCCAACTAGGTTTTTATCCCCTTGTTCTGGTGCGCGGCTCCTGGGTGGTGAAAAAAATTGCTTGTTCAAGAATTCACCTGTCAGGTGTGGACTGGTTCATAAAAGTTACGAAAATCTGATTTAACACCTGGGAAAAGCTGATCTTGCGTGAAGGGAGGGCATAAGAAGTTGAATCGCCGTCATTGGAAATCATTCAAGAATTCATTGAGTACAGTCGGGACAAAAACATACTAGACCTGCGACTCTCATAACGACAGTGAGTGTTCGGCGATAATGAAGACGCAACCAATGATGTCGGATTGACTCCTGACATTAGTTATCCAAGGATGACGTTAAAAGAAACCCAGCGTCGAATATATTACTAAGCTAACAAAACTGCGACGAAGGTGCGCATAAAACTGCATAAATTTGATTACACGTTCCCATAATAAATGCATGCATGGTTTCAGTTGTCTTATCTGTAGTTTCCGTATAATTAATTTTTTATGAGAAAGGGACATATTGCTTCTCAAACATTTTAATTTTATTACGTACTAAATGCGAGAATAGCTTGTGAAATTGATTATTTTTTAGTATTCGAGTCTTTTCGCTCAGTATTTCAAATGTTTTTTAACATCTTGGAGTTAAAATTGTCATTAAGCCAAGACAATGAATTGATTTTACCGACAAAGGAAACGGCAAACTTTAGAATAACGAATTAACTTGCTATTAATTTTATCAAATACTTTTTCATATTCGTTGAAATGTTTGCATTTATTATGCGTTTTGTAACATTTTAATGAATAATATTTATTTATTTAACGTCAAAAACACATAACACTGTGTGATATACTAAGGGTAGAAGTGCAATCATTTCTACGCGTTCTTTTTGTGGGTATTTCTAGAAATTTTATTATACTCTTACTGTTGTCTGGGTTATGGAACAGTTCTGGGTGATGAATACTATTGGCTCTCCGATTTCTCAACAACAGCACAGCACAGAGGCATATAGGAACAGTAATTAATTAACATAGAATCCTACCTCTCGTGATCCGTTCTTCTGATTAATTATGGATGTTTTTCCAATACACAAAAAAGAAACGAACGAGTAAAGCACTCACCGTGGTGAGCAAATCGGTCTGCCCAAACGTGACTAATTATCAATGTTCGAGCCAGTCGTTGCATTGAAATGAAAAATTGGTTCATTACTAATTGAGAAATGTATATTTATCTGATCAGTCGGCTTCTTTGTTGAAGTATAAAATGAGTTTGAAATTAGTAACAGTGTTCCAGGAGTATTTCCTTTCTAAATAAGATTACGTTTAACACATTGAAACCATATATGTACGAGATTCGATTTCTAAAAGTTGTGATTATATAATTTACTCAAAATACTCAAATACATCTATGATCTTTGAAGTAATATTTAGGATACAAAACGCGGTAAGTTTCTCACTCTACAGTAAAATCGTATGATTTTAAATGAAAATTCTCTTTCAATTGCCGCTCGATTTTGACTTCGTGTAACAGCGTCCTTGTCCATTCTGGTCGAATTTGTGTACCCCGCGTGAGTTTTTTTCATTACTATTTTGAATTTGATACATGCTTCAGTTAATAAACTTTTTCACATGTCTTGATGCTTTCTAACTATTTTAAAAAACTAAACTGTTATTTCTTTACAATTATTTCGTAGGGAAAGGAGACCCACTGAGCACCTCACAAACAATCATCTAAATTTCCAAATTATTTATAAAAATCATGTTTGGGAAATCTATTTTATTCTCGTGGCATTTATGGGTGCTTTGCCTAGTTTGTATTGAGATAGTTGTGTAATTGATGACACATTATTGTAAAAATTATGGGAAACTTAGTGATGTGATGTATGATAGGTTTTATTTGAGTTTCTTTATGAAATTGTTTATTTGTGATGAACCAGGGTGCGTCGGTTATTGTTCGAAGGAATTTATTTTTTATGGCCTGTATTTTATGGATATTGGTTTTTGCTGCATTTATCCAGACATGACAAGCATAGAGCATTAGGGGCCTTATTATGTCTGTATATATGAGTTTCGCATATTCTATAGTTATTATAGTGTGATTATTTAATAATGGTTTTCATTGAATTAGCTTGACTTTTGTTTGTTGTGTTTTAACGTTTATATGTTCTTTCCAGTTAAGCATGCTGTCTATATGCAGTCCTAGATATTTCACTATTTTGTTTAGTGAAGTCCAAGGAATGGTGTTATTGTTCAGTGTAAAGGGTGGTGTTGTTGAAATGGTTTTTAATGAAAATATTTTTGCTCTTGACTTAGCTGTGTTTAATTTAAATTTCCGTTTGTTTGACCAAGTATCTATTTGGTTTAAATGTTCTTGTATTGTGTTTCTTAATGTGATAAGTGATGTGCTAGAACAATACAATGCTGTATCATCTGCGAATTGTGCTGTATTGATTGTGTCGGATGCAGGGATGTGTCGGATGTTTATCTATTGACACTGAAAAAGTCATATTGCTTATGAAGCAATTGATGATGTTGGCTAGATATTTGGGTCGGCCAATGATTCTAAGTTTGTACATGAGACCTTGATGCCATACTTTGTCATGTGGTTGTGAAATGTCAAGAAAGGTTGATATAGTATGTAGTTTTATTTAGGAATGCTGTATGGATATGTTCTGTGATCCTTAATAATTGGTGTGTGGTTGATAACCTTTCTATGAATTCAAATTGATGCCTGGAAATGATGTCATTTTTGTTGATGTAATTATTGAGTATTTTATGAAAAGTCTTTTCTAGAACTTTAGATAAGAATGGTAACAGGCTTATTTGTGTATAATTTTATATATTGGATGGATATCTGTTTGGTTTTGGTATAGGTATCACTATAGAATGTGTCCATAAGAGTGGAAAATAACCTGTTTTTAAGAAAGAATTATGAATAGTATTTAAGAATGCTATGGCTTGGTTTGGCAGATTTTTTAGGACTTTGTTATTTCTTTTGTCATGTCCTAGAACCTTTTTTTAGTGAGTGTTTTTATTATGTTTGTTATTTTCTGGGGAATGTGAATCTGATTCTGGAAGGTGCATTACAATTAGATGTTGCTATCTGTGTGATTGTTTGGTGTTGTGAGTGTGGGGTGAATCATTGGTTGCAAAATGTTTTGCTAGTGCTTCAGCTTTTTCAAATGGAGATAATTATTTCCCTGTGCTGGTATTAAGTGGAGGAATATTATTTATTTTGTTTAGTATTTTATTTCTTAATTGCCATAGTGTGTTATTACTTAAGCTTAAAGTTTGAATCATGGTATTGTATATTGCTGTTTGTGTGGGAAAAGTGTTTTTTTGGTAATATATGTTAATACGTTCAGTTCCTTTTTAACTTCAGGGCGTCTAGTGTGATTGCATAATCTTCTTGTTTTATTCTTTAAGTGGATTAGGTATCTTATGCTTTTCGGTAGTTAATTTTTTTATTCTGTGTGTTCTTAGGTGATTCGTTTAATTTTCTGTTCTGTTGTTTACTTAATATTATGTTATTGAGTATTGTTATTGCTTGATCTATTTCTGAAGGGGTATTTAAGATTTTGAATTTAGGGATGGTTGTTTTTAAATTATTTATTAATATTTGCCAATTAATTGTTTGTGTGTTTAGTTGTGGAATGGGTGGGTGTGGGGGGAGTGAATGTTGTGTTGTAATTGTTACTGGTAGGTGGTCAGAGGCCATTTAATGGTCTACTGTGGAGAAAAACGTTTGTTTTAAATTTGAGATACCTATGTCTAACAGGTCTGGGTTCCTAGAGTGATCAAATGGATAATATGTTGGTTCATTGGGGGTTATGATATTTAGTTTGTTGTTGTTTATTAGTTGTAAAATCTGTGTCCCAGCTGGATTATTGTTTTTATATCCCCACTGTACATGTTTTGCATTAATATCACCTAGATTTATTGTTGGGGTGTTTGATCAATAATGCCAATAAGATTGGTATGTTGGATTCTCACATTGGGGAGCTTATAGGCTACTATGAATCTTGTTTCCAGGTTGTTGTTATCAATAAACGTAATTGCTGATGTTTCAATTCCAGGTGTTGTTGGTAATATTATCTGGTAACATAATATTGTGCTCTTAAATAGTATCATGACCCCTCCTCCATTAGTATTTGGTCTATCTGTTCTGATTGCTTTATAATCTGGTATGCTGAATTGTGTACTATTGTTCCAATTGAGTATTGTAATCTTATTAATTTGTGTTTGTGTCATAATTATTATTAATGTAATGTGAGATGGATGATTAAATACTATTTTTTATTGATGGGAAAATTGAACTGATTATGTTAACTGTGTGAGTAGGTATTGTATTGACCAGAGTGTATTGTGTTTGAACTGTATATATTGTCTTGTTTTGATTGTAGGTTAGATCTTTTGGTCTTATTAGCCGAATTGTTATCATCTGAAGGACGCTTTAAATTTTGCCCTGCGGCATGTTGGCCTGTAGCGTTACCTTGTAGGGTGTCCGGGTTTTGCAGTCTCATTGAGGTCTGTTGATTTGGTTGAGGTTCCATTGTCGTTTGGCTTGGTTGAGATTCCATTGATGGAACTTTGTCACTGGTAGTTTCCGTTACTTCTTGGTACGGCATCGGTACATTTAAATTTGGGATGGGATAATCACTATTTAGCGTTGTTCGAGCATTACTGCTGAGCTGCCCCGTTGTCGGGCAGTATCCATTGTACGTACTTCGCAGCACTCACTAGTGGCTCTGTTTTCACAGACCACAACTTTTACACTGGTTCACAGATTTTCTTCAGTCACACGGTTATCACTGTTCACTACGATAAGAACGCTCCGTTCAGTTTGACAGTCAAGTACGGAATGACTGAAATCATGACCCTGCCTGAGTAGTCGGAACAAAGCTATCGAGGAGAAAACACGTACCCTGGCTCTGGTGGTACTTTGTGAGTAATCTGTAATACAAATTTTACTTTTATAATAATTCAAAATGAAATAATTATATTTATTGATAATACTTCAAATCACTTAATATTTATGAGAAGTAACATTTTGCTTATTATTAAATATCATCTACAATATTTGCACAATTTCTTTGTTTTTTATAGAATTTGTGATTGTTGATACCTTTCGCGGCATTCGTATTGCAGTTATCGTAGGCAATTATAGCGGTAGCTTTTTTCCAGAGCCCTTCTTCCGGAGAATGTAGAAATAAATTCCGCGTACTTTAATCTATAACTGTGTTCCCTAGAATTTTGCACTTTAACCTGGCATTCGAGTTCCACTTAATCCGTCGAAAGTTACTAATATTCGGGGCGTATAAGGGTACTTAGGAGGAGAGCAAAAGATTGTACGAAAACTTTTTGATGAGAGTACTTTTCAAGATGTGTCCACTGGAGATGTAAACAAAAGTGAGTCTGAACCTTAAAACTCACAAGATGAACAGTAAAGTAAAAACGCATTATGATTTGTATTAGCAGTTCGTAATAAAAGTAAATTAATATTTAATAATATTTATAATTTACATCATTTTAATAATAAATGTAAAGTGTTTTCCAGAAGAAGCGTCTAGTGCGCTTTTTCTCTTCGCCACATGTTTGAAATTCAGGACAAGTTAATAACGTTCTAAATGAAATTAAGTTTAAAAATAATTATAATATAATAAAATAATATGTAATTTGCAATCAGAGTAGTGTGTAGAATACTATGATAAAAATCTTGCAATGCGTTTTTCTCAAAACACAGATTTGGAGTACGTATAGTCTTTGGAAGCGAATATTCAAAATAATAGTGTTTAGAGAATTTACACGTGCATACAGTAAAGAACTGAATTAGCATCAGTTCAGTATTTCTTGTGTTTTTATCGAGTTTGAAAGTATAAAAACAAAATCAAAGAGCAAAATGTCATAATACAAGCTGTGTGTAAATGACGATCCCCAAGCAAGTTGAAACATTAGCTCTGAGTGACAAAGTGCACCCATCAACTAACATTATGCCGCTTACGCTATGGAATATTTTTTTGCGGAATTTTAAATGAACGGGACTTATTTTCAATTTTAGGATGAAGAGAATAAATATTTCTTGTGTCAAGAACGTAAAATTCGGCTTTCAACTTCCGACCGGGAATCGTGTCTCTTAGTTGGAAGCACGCTGTCCTTGAGCGCATTGTGATACCAGATATCGCGGATCTGCTCTGTATCCACGACCAAACGAACCGGGAGAAACCTAAGAACGACATCGCCTAAAAAATTTAAAATTTAAATTAAGAATCCTTCTTACGCCTTCCTGCCGAGGGGAAGTAAAGCCGGCTGGCCCATGTTAGTAGATTTACTTGCATGTAAAAGATCCTCAAGCCTAAATGACGCCACTGAGCTAAATTCAAATCGCCTGTTTCTCGCCTAAGAAATACCTCCTTTCTCTGCTAGTTGGTGAAAGAAGCGTAGCGAAATTTGCGTGGTCAGCCGGAAGAGCAGGCCTCATAGCCTGAGTCTCGCCACGAAAAATAAGGCATTCTTTCAATTCACTTCAATTCAATCGCCATCATTGAGCGTGCTATTAATGTTACACGGTAGTTTTATAATGAATGAATGCAGTTCATTCTTACATATGTTCTTTAGTGTTTTATCTGCGTTAAGGGCTCGAAGAATATTAAAGTACTTCAAACAATTTATTTATCGTAGTTACTGTGAAAACTAGAAGAGATTTTTACGAAGAAAATTTTAAAATTTTGTCTTGTTTAGTGACAATTATTCTATGCCATGTTAGGTAAGAATGGTTGAAAACTATCACGCAGCAACCTACGTTTTTTCTGATACATTCAAACGGCTGAAAAGTGTGATATAGAAAAGTATGTAAGTATTTCATTGAATCATTTTTACGTTCTTTTCTGAATCAAACGAAAACTCAGTCACTTCATTTATTTATTTACTTATTTCATTAAAATGATTAGACCAAAGGATTTTCATGGGAAGTTGAAGTAAAAAAAATCAACATTAACATTAGACGTAATATTTTAAATGCAAAATGCAAGTCATCGGTCATTTACGTCCTGCATGCGCCTTAGACGAGATATATAGTTAACGTAATTGCTTTTTCTTAATACATTGTAGATGTGGGGGAGGAATGTGAATGTGGGTTTGAGGGAATTATTGATTAGGTTTGTGAATTTATTCTTGAAGTGTGTGTATATTACATTATACTCTTTGCAAAAGAAGCCGTGACCCCAGAGGCGGAAGCAACGACGATTGTTGGACGAATAATGTTTGCATATAAATGCACTGAATTTCTCAATTTTAGTGTAAAAGTTCGGTTTATCGGAGGGTAAGGATGGTATTATTATTATTAGTATTATTAAAGACGTTTCCATTTTTCTTTGTCTTTTTGATTTGCTTGCTTGATATGATATTTCCCTGATAAGCGGAAAGAGTGAAGATAAAAGCTTGGCTTTTACATCATTGAAGGCTATCCTTCATTTAGTAAACCATGCTGCAAATATAATGGTTCACATGGCAGACATATTGTAAATTGTCAACAAAGGAGTTAATGTTCTTTGTGGGAATGTATAGTCAGTTAATTTCTTAAGTCGGTGTCATTGATTCAATTGTAGAAGGACATCCATTACCATTCCAAACTACTCTGAAATTGATATCTGGACTATGCCATAGCTATGAACCATACAAAATTAGACGGGAAAACGAAATAAATATCGCAGTGAGTAGGTGAGAGATTTAGCGAGAGAAAGAAATCAAGTACATCGGCATTAATATTTATAGTTTGTTTTAATCTTTAAACTAGAGTAAGAGGCCTCATATTTTTAACTTGGATCGTGTTTTCTGGACCGTACAGGTAATTTTCTGAACAAAAAAAAAATTCGACACCATGTACAATTTGTTATAGTTAACTTAAACGGACGGAGGACTATTACAAATAAATGGAGTATTTTGAAAAGGACACGTCTACAATCTTTTCGAGTGGGAGTTTATTTCACCTTTTAATTCAGAATACCCGTTTAACTATGCAACATGTGAAAATTGCAAAATTGCATGTTCGTTAATACAACGTAAGCTGGTGTAGTTCCCTGTTCGATTCTATCAGACCATTTCTCCGGAGATGTGACGTTTTCAACCAAGTGCACATTCCGAACAACTGCCGGAAAGGTTTATTAAATAATCGATTCACATACTAATTTATTTATCTTATGGTTAATGATATATTTCGTGGTTTAATTAATTTTGTGACAATGCATTTCCTTTACTTAAAAACCGTTAATTTTCTGTTAGAATATTGCCAACCTGTCCGACGCAGCCATCGTATTTCACGGACCTTCAAGCGCCTGTCGCCACGGGGTGGGAGTCGTGGCATCTCGAAGGAACCGCAAGAGAATCGTCATCGACGAGCAGTGCCATGCGCCCGCCGCCCTCCGCCGTTTGATTTACGGCGCCCCGCACGCGTTCATTCGCTCGCACTGGGGGCACCGCGCGAGGGACGTAAACGCTTCGCCATCTGTCGTCGGAGATGTAGGACGCGCATGCTGCGGCGTGCATTGCGCCGACTGATGTGACCGTCGGAACCGCAGGGCGTCCAGGCGTCGGGGATTATACAGCTCCATTTCGCTCTCGGTCTCTCCCCCGATCGCTAGCCCTTAATCCCGGTTGCTCTCTCCTTCTCACTCGTTAGTTCTCTCTCTCTGTCGTTCGTTTGTCTCTCTCCCCCCTCTCTGTCTCTCTCTTTCTCTTTCTCTCTCTCGCTAGTTTATCTCTCCCATTCGTTTGCTCGCTCTCCCGTCCGTTTGCTCTCTCAGCCCCGTTTGTTTACTCTCTCTGTCCCGTTCGTTGGCTCACTCTGCCCCGTTCGTTTGCTCTCTCAGTGCCGTTCGTTTGCTCTCTCTGTCCTGTTCGTTTGCTCTCTTTGTCTCGTTCCTTTGCTCTCTCTGCCCCGTTCGTTTGCTCTCCCAGTCTCGTTCGTTTGCTCTCTCTGCCCCGTTCGTTTGCTCTCTCAGTCCCGTTCGTTTGCTCTCTCTGTCCCGTTCGTTTGCTCTCTCAGTTCCGTTCGTTTGCTCTCTCTGCCCCGTTCGTTTGCTCTCTCAGTCCCGTTCGTTTGCTCTCTCTGCCCCGTTCGTTTGCTCTCTTTGTATCGTTCGTTTGCTCTCTCTGTCCCGTTCCTTTGATCTCTCTGCCCCGTTCTTCCTCTCGCGTTCGTCTTTCTCTTTCGCTCTTCCTCCCTCTCCCGTGCTTTCCCTCCGTTCCACTCCCGTTCATTCTTTCTGTATGTGTGTGTGTGACTCTTCTACGTTAGTCTCTGTCCGCGCGCGGGGTGATCAACGCGAAGTCGCAAGGGCAGCTCGAAGCCATGGAAAACGGGCGAAGCGCCGGCAAATAAACCCGGCCGCGGACGTGGCAGTTCAGGGCTTTACGACTCATAAAGGCAGGCGCCGGCGAAGCGCCGACGCGACGTCATGCGGCTTGGGTGCGCGATGCCTGGCTGCGCTTCACGCAGGCCTCAGTGGACCGTCAGAATCTTAGCCACCAGCCAGCCTGCCGAATTGCTGTGCACTCGCTGTTAAATATCACCAATCACCTTCCGAGTTTACAACACCGCTTCGAGGCTTGGAAATGCGCACACAGTTCTGATGTTATACAGCTTGAAAAGAAATCGAAAAAAATCAAAATGCATGTTCTTTGGATATGCTGTGGATATAGTTCTGCTTATGATAATAAAACAATAAAATAATTATTTGATGCTAATACTATGAAACATGCTGATGTTTTTCATTTCATTTTTTTATTACTTATTAAAAAAATTTAATGCTGGTAGAAGGTAATCTAAACGACTTCTGTATGAATTATTTTATATCTATCAGAATTTTCCATACATGTTTCTCGCGATAGACGAAGGAAATCCTGCGAAGTCACTTAGTTATTCGTCAGTGCTAAAGACGCCGACAGAAATGAAGTCATTCTTTAGTTGAGAGAAAAATTATTGTTAGAAAAGACTATATTTGGCATTGCCAACATACATAATACGACGTAAAACTCTGTCATTAAGCGCCAAATGGAGTGCTAGTGCCCAGGACAAAACCGAAAATTTTTCGAGATGTGACACTGTATTTGTGCAGAGACGATACTAATAGAAATTTCAAATTTCTATCCACCTCACAACCAAATATCGCGTTCAGTACATCAGTTTTTATGCGTCTATAAATATAAACAAAAATCTAGATTAAAACCCGAGGTGTCGATGTGTGTGAGTCACGCGAATCTTCCATGCTGAATTTCAAGCCTTTACATCGTCAATACGGCACGAATACCTAGCCCGCTGACCATATAAGAGATAGCTGACGAATGGTTTTTGTCTCTTTTTTTTCTGAGGCATAAGCTACAAACAAGTGTTGAGGGTTTATCATTTGGTCCTATTATCTAATTTGCAAAGTGCAATGCTTATGAAAAGAATTGAGTTGATGACTAAATAAGTAAAGAAGGTATAAATGTTCACAGACTTGGTTTTTTATAGATTCCTTTCATATGATTACATTATTAATTTATTTTTAAACATAAAATTGATGCACATTTTAAAGATCAGCGCGGTTCTCAGAATGCTTCTGGACATGACAACCAACTATTAGAAGTTGTATTAGAAAATGTACTGAGCAATATCTACAATTCTATTATGAATTACTGACACGCGATCCAGTTAATAGGTTTCGATAGGCCGGAAATCGGTACTCTTGCATCGTTTTTCGCTTATCTAAACTCCTCTTCAAAATTTTAAACACTCAAATATCGTCTATTAGACATATTTAGCGCTGCACGCTACACATGTTACATCACGATGTACACTCTTGGAAACATTAAGTTTCGCGTTGAGAATGCCTTGGCCCGAGAGGTTGATGGCACTGGACAGATAGCGCTATCTAACGTCTATGTTCGAAACTCCGTTCTGTAGATCGAAATATGAAGATGAAATTTATTTTAACGTATAAAATACTTTAATGTCCATTGAGAGCTAAATAGTAGTACTACAGATGAAAAAGACTTCCTACCCATGAAACTGAATTGACATTAACTTTTAAAAACGTAATGTTGCTTTCAAGTTTTGTTTATATAAAATATGTTGGTCAAAATTCGCTGTCGCAAAGACGAGGAATATTTCAATTCTGAAGAAATTAGAAAATTGATTTGTATTGTATTGACTTGTATTTGAAATTAAAAATATGCATTATGTAGTGTGGAGATAATAATATATATTAACCCTGCACCACTCGAGAATTTTTCATTGCGATTCATCTCACGCAGGAAGAGGGAGGAAAGAGGGAAATATAGGAAACGGGGAGGG
>BOPP01000137.1:2606833-2621905 GCA_017312745.1 Gryllus bimaculatus | reverse complement strand
AGGGGGTAACGGAGTAAGAAGTATGGAAGACGGAAAACTAATGAAGAGGATGTGACGGATGGGGTGGGACGAAGGGGGTTACGGGGTAAGAAGTGTGGAAGACGGAAGACGAATGAAGAGGATGAGACGGATGGGGTGGGACGAAGGGGGTAACGGGGTAAGAAGTATGTAAGACGGAAGACGAACGGGGTACGCGGATTGTTTATTTAGACTTTTCCGCAGCGTCAAATAGTGCGCTAGCCGATCCGGTGGTCGAGATAGTGCCGTGGTGATCTCGGACCGGAGGATCGCGAGTTCCAGTCCCGTCTTGGGCATGATTGTATTGTGTTCGTTTTCACCCCCCAATCATCATCATATCGTGTCATCCTCACTGTTGCCATATCTTTACAAAGCAATAGTGGTCGCTAATGACCTAGAAGTTGATGCGACCTTAAATAAAGAAAACAACAATTTAATTAGTGTGCTTGTTAGACGGGTAAATGTAGTGAATGTTACATCCTCTAGCAGCAGTGTCCACCCCCCCCAGTGGAACGTGTGATTCTACACCGACATAAACGTTAGCTTTAGGGGTTTTCCCACTCCAGGTATCTCTCCCAGTGGCACACCGTGCCAGCCGGGGCAAGGTCTTAGATTATGTCTTTTACCCACATGTGTGGTAGTGTAGTGCATATAAATATGTATGTGTCTGCACGTGGGGAGTTTTTGCGTGTGTAAAGAGACACGAAGGGCCGAGATTGAGGAAGGAATTATCTCAGACCGTTCGTGAACCTTTTTTAGTATACAGCTTCGGCATTCGTCTGGCGTTGGTGGGTGGAATCGAAAAAGTACTGACCAGAGCAGCCAGTCGTCACATGTCTCCTTCAGAGAATGGTTAATTCGCTATAGCTACATAGCTACTGTGAAAAATCCGCCAGTTCTGACCCATGAACCCCAGAACTTTCGGGATAGTATCACTGTACAGGACCTGGGTATTGCCGCCTCTGAACTTGAGGTCCATGGTTCGAGGTAGAGATTCCAGGTTTGGACTTGCGGCAGTCGGATGTGCGGTACAGGGAATCGGTAACACTTTCTATACCCTATTCATTCTGAAGGAATATGTATCCAGGCAGTACAGTTTAAGGAGGAGTCCGAAAGAATGTTTTCGTACAAAGGCTTTCATAAAAACGGTTGCAATAATAATTTTCTCCAAAGTATTTGGTATGGTTTCTCGTGACACTTCAATTTAGAAATTAGTAGTGGTCCAAATTGATATTAGAGTTGTGGCATGGATTCGAATCCAAAGAATTGTGGACGGTGCGATCACAGCAAGTCTGAGTTGGACGGGAGTCTTCTGGGGAGGCGAAAATCATGTCAAGAATTCCGCGAGGGGATATATTCGGAGCACAGTTGTTTCTCGCGTTTATAAATGGTCTGCAATTACCAGTTAAATATGAGATGCGCATATTTGCTGACCATGGCATTTTTTTCGGAAAATCAACTCTCTTTGAGACGAAATTGTCTTGCTAGCGGACCTCTACCATATTTACGCAAAGCCTTAAAATATAAAATGAAAATAAATGCATCAAAACGTAATATCATTGCTTTTCGAGGAGGGTGAATAACAATTACCTCTGTTACTCAACTAATAACATAATCATTCTCGAAGTGTCCTGTTGTAAATACTTAGGGACTAGTCCCCGAGTAGCCTTAGTTTGGAGCGATGAAATAAATCGTGTCGCTCGTGAAGCGTCGCGAGGCATGGACATCTCTTTGCTTCGTAATTCGGTGCTTAAAGAACGGAAACAGGAAAAGCGGGAAGTTGTCATTCACAACCTTGGTCGGACCAATTTTGGAATAAGCGTCGGCTTGTTGGAATGGGTATAAGTTAAACAAGATACAAGTATATGTAAAATTTAAAACAGACCCTTGAAATGATTTAAAAGCCCTCTTAAGAAAAAACTTCTGACAACAATGGTGCGTTCGTAGAGAAATCTTTAATTCAATAATCATAAACCATATCATAGTCGGTCAGATGGCCGAGGCCTCGGAGCGGAAGACCGCGTGTTCTAGCCCCGCCTCGGGCATGGGTTTATTTCTCTACGTTTATATGTATGTCTATATTAGTGTGCCGTCTTTTCGTACCTCACTATCATCAACTCATCGGCCATACCCCCAGAGATAACAACCTTGGGGTATAAAAATCGGGAATCGGCTAAAATGCTGATCCCTCCCCTCAGAAAGGTACTGGCCCCTGCTAAAGCAGAATGCACGCGTGGTCCGAGTTGGCCTATACGCGAGAAAAAAAAACCATATCAAACAGAAAAGATCATCAATTCAATGTTTGCGTATATTAATAAATTACATTATTAGTGTAACCTCATAGATTTGTATTTAATGACGAATATTGTATCACGTCTAATCTCTTATACTAGATGCCCTTTTGTACGAATAAATTTGATTCTAAAAACCACTAACAGAATGACATTTGCAACTTCATTAGACAGTGACAACCCTCTTGGACACGTTCACTGAAGCTGGTACTTCCTCATTATGGAAACACATCGTTCTATTTCGGTTGATTCTGCCTGGATTAATCGCGACTCGATTATTTGCAATAAAAGGGGCTGTTAAATGAAATTTCTAGTGGTGGTATTATATACATGCACACCTGCGTAATGCGAAATCTAAGAGTCATCTTCGTACGTTCGACAAAGAATCAAAGGCGGACACGAAAAAATCAAGCAAATTCCGTGTGCATTTATTCAGTGTTTGTTTCAAATAATTAACAATTCATTATTTTGGCCGTGGGTAATGTTAAGAACATACAGTTTCACACAGGATAACAGTTTCTATGCGATTTCAAATTTTATTTCATCATTACATTTGTATTCATCACATCCACCTGAAATACGGCAATACATGTAATACCTAAACTAAAAGCCTTCTAATCATTTGGAAATCATGAAATAAAACAAAACCGAACAAAAAATATTTTGTTGAGGGAATCTTTTATTGTGAAATTTTTTGTTTAATGAAAAGTTTCAGTTAATGCATGAACTAAGAATTGGAACCAACCTTAGCGAACCAACATCAGGCCACATAGCGAACCAACCTTTCAGTAATCCAAAAACTCGATAAGAACAGATTATCCACTCTGAATCCTGAGTTTTTTGGTCACATATGCTGCTGAAAGGAGGAGAACAAGGGAAATAAAAGACAAAACCGAAGGAAGGCGAAAGATAACGCGCCAGTTCTGCAAAGAGATCGCTGCCACAGATAAGGGAGGAAACCATTCGATGCCAAAAGTCCTTTCTAGGTGCCAGTGATTAAGAACAAGAGAGATGGACTGCATATGTTAAGAAATTTCGACACTGAAAGTTGGAATACTGATTACCATTGTTCGTTATTTAGTGTGTGTCCTTTCCTTGGCCCACAGTAAACATACATACCATTTCGTGGAGAGTCAGATTCCTTTGATACATTATTATATAAAATGTTATTTGAGTCGAGGATAAGGAAATGCATTTATTTGGCAAGTGTATTTTGAAAGTTTTCTACCACCTTCGATTACTAAACACACAACTCACCTCAAAAATATAACATTGAAAATTCAATTTATATTTGTTGGTGATATCTAAATTTACTCGAAAAGTTTAAGAAGGCACAATTAGAATCATTCTAAAATGTAGAAGCGAATGGGTTTGTAAATTGTTTACTTCTTTGACCTTCCTTGTTAGAACTTCAAGTTGCATTGAGGCACTTGTGATAGCTAGGAATGCGAAAATATGGCAACAGAGGATATAGATGCTGGATATTGTTTGTGTCTAAAACGTTCACTGCTTTGTCTTGCATTCTAATAAGTTTTGTTTAGTTTCTATTAATCTTACAGAATACTTTTTTTTTCGCTCTGTAAACCAATTGACAAAAGGATGGTATAAAACAAACTCTCGAAATTTCTTTCAGCATCATTTCAATTAGATTACTCTGACTTAGAAACTGTCTCACTTTTCCTAATCAATCCGACCGTAATGCCATCAATTCCCTGCACGATCCTGTCCGGCGTGCACTTGGAGCGTCAGGGGCCAGTCAAAGCCATGCGACAGGTGAAGGTGCCTCTTCATTCTCGATAGTGATGGACGTGGCTCGTGTTTTGGAGGACGCGCGGGCGCAAGCGGCCAAAATCAAGTCGGTAACTCAGCCAGTTAGGCAATTAGTACCTCCACCGCCACGTGAGCAAGTTTCCAGGCAGCCAATAACATTAATTTGATGAACATGACAATCTGTAGACCCTGCCTACTTTGTACAACACGTCGCTGCTGAGGATAGCCGGCGTGTTCCTGAATCTATGCGTCCCTTCAAAATAGCGGTCAGGAGGCATCAACGGGATAAGTAGGCCATAATATACCCCACCTTCACCCTCATGAATAGGTTATTGCTCCCCCAAAGAAAGAACGCAATGCGGGGACTAAGACAAGCACGCTGACGTCCTCAATATAAAAGAAACCTGTCGTCGACGTCTGTAGTTGAGAAATAGGTGGTTCAAACAACTCTACTTAAGGGAATGATGGCCCTTTAAATGTTATCGCTCCAATAAATAGAGGTGTCAACGCATTATTTCCTGTAAATACACGAAAATTTTTATAACGTGTTGTGATAAATTACATTTTCCATTCAACTATTGAAAGATCTGTGTATATGATCTAGAAATGAACTAACCCATTGATTATGAGTTTATGAAAATGACTGAACCACATTTTTGTAGCTTGTAGAATAATTAAGCCGGAAGAAGATATTCAGATTTCAGTGGAGTTGTTCTTTTATGGTTCTATATTATATTTGTAAGGTTCACAATCCTGAAATGCACATGTTAGGCAGTTAACGTCCCAAGTTATGCATTTTGTTTCATAGTATCTGCTGAACAAGCTCACATAAATTGCAAACATTATGCTTATTTGGAGTACATTTAATGCATCTACTGGCTATGTGCGTGATGAGACGTCCAAGCCTTTGAGCATGAAATTCTTAGAACTGTCAAACATAAGTAAAAATAATTGGCAATTGCAAAACGGGAATTATATGTTTAAACTTTCAACTGTAACTAACTGTGAGGAGATGGTTAAATGTATTAATAACAATAACAATAATGAAGCAAATACATCTGCATGAATTATCATGGATCCCTTCATTGAAGACACACGTGAGATGAGTCAAGCGCTATGAGAGCATTGCCTCACATCAGAGCCGATCTTCTCAGAAACTGAAGATTTCTTGTTGGCCTTTCAGGACCAACTTATCTTGACAATAAGCTAACTGAAGTTAATTGATAATAATGGAAGTGTGCAGAATGAGTACTGTCGTACCGAGGACTGAGTACCGAAAAGTGTAGTCATTTGAACTGTTCTTTCAGAATAGATTCGTCATACGTAGGTGTTAAAGGTACATATATGTCCAAGGCTACAGGATTTGATATATTTAAAATTGTACGAAACAAACGGAAATCATATAATATGGTATTCTCTGTAACGTACTGCACTAAAATGTACAATGTTTAGAATAGTTTTTTTTCTTTATTTCTTCTAAATTTTGATCTTCACGGCGAATTTTTTTAAATGTTTTACGCGGTATTGTTTTCTGGGGTTTGCGGAATATACGTTTACAAATGACTAGAATCATAACAATAAACTCAGCCTACTCCCGTCAGCAGCTCTCTGCATAAAGAAAGTAACAAAAAAATACCTGAAAATGAACATCATAAACATAGATTTTTTAATAGTATTATTTAATATATTGTAATGACCCTTTTTTGGTTCGCTTATTTACAAAACACTATGAAATTTTCACATTTTTGTTTAATTACATTCTTCACACTAACACGTTTCGACAACTTTCATTCCTTGTCTCCTTCAGACTATAGAATGAATTACGTACAACTATTACTAAAAACGAAAACTAATTACATTACGTAAATATTAATATATGAATTCGTTACTAATCTTCTTTTTCAATATTAATATATCTAAATAATCATATTCTATTTAAATGGGTTTAATTCAAGTGCCACAACTGTTGACAACAATTATACAAATTTCGTTTCTTTGAGGTGCCTTGCCGTTTTTAATAATAATGCTTATAGACATCAAACGATACACATTAAAAAGTAAGGAAGTTCACGGGTTCAAAAATGACATTTCAATGAATGAATACGAGGTTCGTATGTGACTATTATAGTATTAAAGAAGCGAAGAAGTAGAAGGTTCTAGACGTTGAGACTGGTGCTGAGTCAATCCTAAACTTCAACTCTCTTGCACAGCTTGGTATTAAACGCTACCAATCAGGTAAAAAGTAACCAGCCACATTAAAACGTAACACATTTCACAGATTCAGAAGTGACATTAAAATGAATCAATACTAGTTTCGTCTGTGACTGTATTATAGTATTAAAGCAGCTAAGAAGCAGAAGGTTCTTGACGTTGAGACTGGTACTATATCAGTCCAAAACTTCAACTCTATTGCACAGCTTGGTATTAAACGTTACCAATCAGGTAAAAAGTAACTAGCCACATTAAAACGTAACACATTTCACAGATTCAGAAGTGACATTGCAATGAATGAATACTAGTTTCGTTTCTCCCTGTATCATCTATTATTGTATTAAAACATCTAAGAAGCAGAAGGTTCTAGACGATGAGTCTGGTGGTATCTCAGCCCAAAACTTCAAATCAATTGCTTCAAAACTGCAAATAGCTTCCGGCAGTTACACGCCACTAATCAAGTTTTTTGTCACCAGTGAAAGAATGCACGCCACTCTTATCTCGCGCGCAGTTTTTGACTTTTTTTTTCTTTCAGCTACGCCTCGTCATCCCTCGTCGTTGCAATCGCGTCCCGGGAGAAGCAATTCCACAGTATAGTTGTAGGCGCGCCGCAGCCGCGGCCGTAGCTGTCCCATCGCAGCGTTCCCGTGCGGCCACCCGCCCGCCGTAAAGCAGGACAGGCGCGAAGGAAATACAGACGATATTTCCCACCCAAACGAGCCAAGAGCGCCGACGCGGGCCGGGCTATGGGCCGTGAACCGGTGAACCGGAATCAGGCCGCGTCGGAATTCTCCAAATATGTTAAAGAAGAGTCCATGTTTCGTTCTTTTCTGTCTTTTCTTGTTTGTTTTTGTTTTCGCGGCCGCGTCGGGGTCTTTCACGTGGATGTTTGAGCCCGGGCAACTGGTGATACGCAGTGGGTGTGTTGGTTCTGGATTAGAGGGCGAAATTAAGATGAATGTAATGGGTTTCAGTGCAATAGTTTCCGATACGTTTAATCTCATGCAGTTAGTAACAATCATAGCTCATCACATCTGCTAATTACTACACTTATTCCGCAACACACGATCAATTGATGATATAACAGGGTTTGTAGGTTATTTGATTCAAACAAATTTAAAGTGGATTTAGTAGATGATATTGAATGCAAAATAAAGTCTATTCTATTTGATCCTCGGCAATTGAGTCATCCACGGCCAATCACTCCATATATTTTTAAAATATTCACAATTATACGAAATACTATGTAGTTGCTGAAAATCAATACGGGTTCACACACTGGAGCAAGCTTCAGACTACGAAGCTAAACTTTCAGACAAGAATATTCATCCTCCTTCATTTGAAGATATTTTTCAAAATGTGACCATGATTTCCTGTTTCTGAGTCTTGAGTCATATACGAATGCTCAATGTTGATATAATTCCTAATGTTCATATTATACTGATGAAGATACAATGAATAATGAGGTAGCAATGGTGGAAGGAGAGGCAGAGAGTACAGGAAATCTCATCGTGCAAATTAACAGGTAAGAAAATTAGGATGTCGGGGGTCGTTTTCTTCTAGAGCATTTGGTTTACCGTATTGCGCAATTCTTAAAATGTCCCTATCAGGGACACAAATAATCCAGATGTACCTCATGTACAATTCTCACACTTTGAAGTGTCCAAAGTGAGGTAATTGAAAAACAAAATTTTTCAAGACCAGTCTTAGGATTGAGACTGGGCGGAGTAAAACGGTCTTCGTTTCATTCGTCAATTCGTTGTCCCAATCTTCCCAAACATTTTTTAGGATATCATTTCTGAAAAAACAGCCTAATCTACCGAGAAAACCGTAGCAAACTTTCCCAGAACTAGCTCTGTTCACCTCAAATTCTAAGAGGATCGCCCGGGATTAAAACCAAATACCAAATGTAGAAAGTTAGAGCGTCAGCCCTTGCTCTACCCGTCTCACCTAAGTAGATAATCTGGAGATTATTTTCGAATACGGTTTCAATGCTGATGAATCAACGGTAGAGTCTCGGGAGAGAAGAGAACCCCTAGAAATCCAGCAGCAAACTCATTTCATCCACCGAAACACATGGATAACACGACATTTAGACCTTGTGTCTGAATATGGAAAAAAAGCGAAAATACCCGCTACTATGCGGGGCCGCCCTGAGTTTATAAACCGGTGCATACAGTCGAATGTTGTAAAAATTATTGCTACGGTGGTAGGATCGACAGAGATTAATTAGTGTTTCGGGGATCGTCAATTGATATGGTCATGAGACCCGTAAGTGTAGTACATGCTTCAATAACGAGAGGTGGCGCCCCCCTCACTGGATGGTGAGACCTAGCGCCGACCTACAGGTGAGTTTGTTAATCTCATCCAAGGATCTTCCATTAGCGTAGCACCGCCCCAGCCGGGACAAGTTATAAGTTTCCGACCGGTCTCTCGAGACGTATGATAGTATAGTGCATGGAAGTGTGTGTGTAAGTAAGGGGTAAAGATAGCGCAAGGACGAGGAATCGCGCGCGGTCCGGGCTCTTTTGCTAGAGTATTGCTTCAGTATTCGTGCAACTACCGATCACAGAAGCCGGTCGTTAGAATTCTTTACCAGACAGCAGCTAAGTTCGATCTAGCTATCCATCTAGTGTCGAAAATGCTTCCACCGCCGGGACTCGATCCCCTGGACCGCGATGACAGAGGCCCAGCAGTGACATTAATTGACGCCCTTTGCCTCGTCAGCAGTTCCAGAGATTTGAGTTCCGGTTCCGAAAAGTGGAGAGGAGATGTAAAGATAATCCTAATAGGGATCCGAAATTTCATCATGTTGAGATATTAGATTTCGTTGGTAAATCAATTTATCAATTGTTAATAATTTTAAATAATGGGTGGTATGTTCGTAAAGGTTTATACATGTTATAAGTTTGAGTGTCGTAAAGGTCCTTCATGAAGAGAGGTAATTTTTACAATAATAATTAATGTAATTAGAAGGTAAATAATTGTAATAATTGTTAGAAGGAAGTTTGGATAATCATAAAGTTTATTTAAATTATTATTTTCTATTATAATATTAATAATTTTGTTTGTGAAAGAATCATTTTTATATATATATGAAATGATAATATATGATTGTATATATTACTTATGATTAGGATGGTAATGGTAGATATTATGAGATTATTAATTATAGTTTTAATAGGTAATTGAAATATTTCATCTGATGCTAGTCTTGTAATGTAAATGAATAATACTAGTATCCCTCCTAGGTAGATAAAAAATAAAATATAAGAAAATCAGAATGAATAGGAGATTGATCCTGTAATAATACAAATTGTTAGCGTTTGAATGATAATAAGTAAGGTCTTCAGTCGCTAGGCAACTGGGCGCCGTTTGCAGCAGAAAGATCCGCTTTGGCCGACGAACTTGCCGATCGTGGCCACTGCGCGGGGTCGTCGTAAACGCTGGGGACATCTTGATTCCCGGCTGACGCCGCGTTACCGGAATGAGGAGGGGTTCGGACCCTGCGCAGCGCGGTTGGCTGCTGCTGGATCAGGCGCCTGGTCGTCACAATCACCTCCGCTGCACTAGCGTTCCAAAGGGGAGAAATGGATTGTAGGACCTTTCCGAATTTAGTTTTCCCATTACTTAGATCGCTGGTGAGGTAGATACCTTCAAATAATTAAATATGAGGATCCTTGAAGATGAGCGCTACGCGATCGAAACGATCTTTAGCAAAATACATACATTTTTTGACACCAGACAACACCGTTAATTTACCATATTTAATATAGGTGTTGTGGTGTTATATCTTTGGCATTTTTCATAAAATAATTAAAGACGTTGTCATTGCCAACAATATTATTTAATGTAAGAGCAGCTTTCGATGGCTTAGCCATCATCATCAGTTGTCTGCTGGATGGGAGCCACAAAAGTAGTCGTTCTATTCTGCTTATGGTAATTCACAGCAACTGTAAGAAATCAACACTTTCTCAATCGTATATCTCATTTTACAATCAATTGATGGTTACCTACCATTTACTTTATAGCCACAAGATGGAACTGTAAATTCCGGAACGTCGATACACTTGAATTAATTTTCACAATTTGCATTATCAAATCCAGTGATATGAAACTTACTGTGATGCATCTAAAATGGATACATTTTTCCGCCATATAGTAGTACATTTTTGGATCAACAATTTCCTCGTTTCTATCATTTTATCTTTGGCAGGTGCAAGATATTACCGCTTTTGATTTCGGAACATCTCCGTTCCCTACGATGCACTGTTGCACCAGCCATCCCACTCGCGCCTCCCTTCTCCCCCCCCCCTCGTAAACGCCACGCTTTGCCCTTCCCGTAAACGAGATGGCCTCACGGCTGGCGCTTCGTCGGGCAGACGTTTTCGTGACAAACACGAATATCGTTTGGATCTTACAGGAAGTGTGTTGAAAAGCACCGCCGGGATTTTCTCTTTAATTCTTGCTCTTATGGAGTATCTTGTTTTACCATGTAAATACATGCTTAAGCGCGCCTGCGTTTGTCTCGTTTTTCGTTGCCTGTTTACAAGTTAACAAGAAATTTATACACTGGTGTTTAATTTTATTATTATATTGCTGGCGATGCGCCCCCCGCTCCCGTCTGGTTGTAAAATGCTGGAGGGAAGCGAGGAATGGAGATCAAAAACCCTAAAGAAGCAGACCGGACAGCCACGTTAAAGTAGGAGAGTTACGTGGAGTGAAAACGATGGACTCGCGTCCTTGCACGATAAAACACAGACACTGATGAAAATAAGAGAAATGTAAAAACTTTACATTACCATAAATTAAAACCTTGTGTACAGAGAGTAGCATAACTTGCTGATTTCCTCCTTTTGGATCTTTCTTTAATTTGAAGAAAATGACTTTATTCATTCATTCGCGTCAATTGTAATCGTTCGTTATTATGTTTGTTCGTTCATTTATTTACTTATTTATTTATTTATTTATTTATTTATTTATTTATTTATTTATTTATTTATTTATTTATTTAATGTAACTTAAGAAAATACGAAAATCATGTGCATCTAGAATATTATTTAGAATTAAATTATTTCTGAATACGTAATATTATTGTCATTCAGTTTAAAATCTTTAAACCTATAAATTCCAAACAAAATTGCTTTATTATGACAAATGATATTGTTATACAGTTAAATCATTGAGGATCATGAAATGCAGAACAATTGTCGTGAATTAAGGTCGCAATAAGTTGAAAAATCTACATTTCAACTAAGAAAATATATCTACACATGGCTCAATGAGTCTTAAGAGGCATAATGCCTTATTATGCATAATAATTCTAAAATGAGAATGGAAGCAATACTCATAGAATTAATTGTTATTCTAAGCAATCTAACAGGAGAGGGGTGACGATTGAGATTGACAAAGGAACATGATAAGTAGAGAAAAACAGCAGAATTGAAAATTATTGTAAGAAACAAGGAGCATGGGAGTGTAAATTATGAATTGATGCATGGGAGTGATCATTACTGTGTAGAAAAATAAACGTTTTCAATGAATAGAAACGAAAAATTCTCACAAGAGGAGCGTGTAAACGCGTGTAGAATACACAGAAGAGAAAGACGCTGAAAAAAAGGCCTATGGGACGACGCCTAGCATTATTAAGGAAATATGACTGATTACCTGTCCGTGAGGTCCATATTGGAGGCAGTCACGGAAGCTTGGAGGGTGTCGGAGACGCCCTCGCTTAGGCATGCCCCGGACATGCTCGCTCTCGTGCATCGGAGAGGGTGGCTGCTCTAATGAGATTGATCGCCGTCACGTGATCTGCCTGTCCGTGTCCTAAGCTCCGCCGTAGTGAAGAATGCCTGGAGTTTTAAGTGAAGAAGAGAAATGAGCCTGGAATCCTGCGTGCCAGTTATCAATTTTTTGGGGAGTTGAACGAAAAATGAATTTAAATGATTTGTATACAGTAGCTTTATGAAGGACGAGGCATCACTGATTGAGTGAGGATGTGTTGTTAAGTTGTCTCGAAACCTACGTGATTTCAATGATCAAAAAAATGTTGGTTCATTAATTATTCATGAAACTAATTAGTCCTATGCATATTCAAAAATATCGTATTTACGTAGCGCATCCAGGAACTACGTTGTCCTTTCTTGTGAAATAAAAAGCAACTTAGTTACATGCAAATTTTTATTCGAAACAGGTACAGCAATGTTTGAACTATTTTTAGTCTTAGTCACCACTCGAATTGAGGCACTTGTCATGTCGTGGTGTCAACTTTTGTATACCTTTCTCGTAGAAGTGTGAGGCTTGCGACTGGTACCGGCGAGACAGAGTAGTCTTCAGCTCTTCGTCGTTGAGAAATCGCTGTCTGGAGGACAGAAATGTCTTCAGGTGCCAAAAAAGACACAAATCGCTGGTTGGGAGTTAACGACAGTTTGGGGGATGATTAAACAATTGCAAACCGTCCAGCCTCATGCAGAACGGTTACTGTTTGTAGCGCCGTATGTGGACGAGCAATGTCGTCATGATGCAGCACAACAGTAAACATGCCAGTAAGAGCTGTCGGTGAATTTCGTTCGCGTGATGTGTTGTGCATAAAAGAAATCCACGACAAGAATTAGCACAGAGAACTTACAAATTGAAAATTAATATTTTTTACACCTTAACAGCAAATGAAGCTTTTTCAAAAACTTTCAAACTCGTATAGTCCTGCATGTGTATCTTTGTTGGGCAGTTCCTGAATGCGTACCTGATTGGCGTAATAAACTTAATCGAAGCATTCTCTATAAACTTGGTTTTCTTTGCAA
The DNA here is from genome assembly GCA_017312745.1 of Gryllus bimaculatus. Classification (NCBI taxonomy): domain Eukaryota; kingdom Metazoa; phylum Arthropoda; class Insecta; order Orthoptera; family Gryllidae; genus Gryllus; species Gryllus bimaculatus. The sequence goes on along the minus strand of BOPP01000137.1, from coordinate 2,608,815 downwards.
GAAGTGGAGTCACGGCTCGGTTGGTACCTGCTTCCAGCATATAAGAATATTGTTCACAAGAAAATGATGTCTCGAAAATGGTCATTTCGCAGTAATGTTCTAGAGAGCGGAGCTATTAATTTCGTGACCAAAGAAGGAGTATTTTACTCTACATATCGGATCTAGTCCATCTTAATGAAATGATCACTAGTAGAAAGTGACAATTTTCTAATTATATTCCTTCAGTTTACTAAAAAATAAAGAATTTTGAGATACTTCCCTTATGCGCCAACAAATTTATAAAACGGGTACAAATATTGCCAGAATATGTTTCCACTCTATTGCCTCTTTAGAGGCTTCGGCAAGAAGACCTACGAGTTCGAATCCAGCATTAGCATGGGTATTTACATATGTATTGTGCTACCTACCATGCATCACATTTCGAACATTATCCCATCTATACTTGACTGTCTATGGTGTTGTCGCCAGGACTGTGATCCTAGTACTCGAGCAGGTTGCACATGAGCGCGTCAGTTTCTGTGGCCCCTGGCGGTTAGAGCTGGTGACACCGGGTAGCGTTCTGTACGTATCTAAGGGCCTTAGTGGGTGCTAACTAGGTGCGACCATGATCCCTCTACCAACCAATTAGCTTCTGGCAATTAGGGGCTCAAGGGCTACGCTAGAGCAAAATAGTAGGAACACCACGAAAACACCAGCCCGTGAGCCACATCGGCGACCGAGTGGGGATCATTGGCAAGAACCATGGTGGTCACACATGGAAATTTAGCCAGTCGCAGCTTGCCGGAGGAAGTCTCTAACGGATGGTGCGATGGTATCGACAACGTGTAAACCACCAACTAACCTGTGGTTCCTCTGGGCGTCTTAAAAGGCAAAGGAGGGAAAACGGGTACAATGAATTCGCCCGGGTGACCACCTTGTACTGGCCTGCTCACCAAGGAAGAAATAAAAATGTTGGACACATTACCGGAATCCTTTCAGGCGTCATCACGTTCAACCTCTGTCCTCTCTTCGGCAAACTCTCATTTCAACTTCCACTACAATTAATTGGTTTAGTTCTATTGACAATTGAGGAACCTTTCTTCTATTCCCTCGCTCTGTCCCGTCCATGTCCCACTTCCTTGTTCTTTGTCTACCAGCATCAAAAATTACTTCTCCCCTGTTTACTTTTGCTGTTTTCGTTCATTTCCTCCTCATTTTCGTGCCTCTTTCACCTTATGACCCCATTCCACTCTACGTCATCGGTCCTCCGCACTCTCTTCTTTTTCCCACCTTATCATTTTCCCACCATCGTCCCACATTGTTCGTCGTCCTTCTATCCACCGTCTTTCACCCCGTGCTTTGTACTCCCGTACTCCGCACTCACCCATCGTCTTTCACCCCTTCTTTCGCCTACTCTTTTGGGGCGTATGCGGTCGGGCCTCCGTCTTTCGCCTCCGTTCTTCACACTTCGTCACCCGCACTCTACCCCGCGTTCACCGATGCCATCCCTTCCCCATCGCCATTGTCCTTGCCTCATCGTCCATTTTTCTTGCTCTATCGTCCATTGTCCTTCATCGTCATATGTCTTTGCTCCATCGAACCTTGTTCTTGCTCCACCATCCAAGGTCCTTGCCCCATCGTCCATTTTCCATGCTCCAGGGTCCATTGTCCTTCCTCCATCGTCCAATGTCTTTGCTCCATCGAACCTTGTTCTTGCTCCATCATCCATGGTACTAGCTCCATCGTCCATTGTCCTTCCACCATCGTCTACGGTCGAGGAGTCCCCCATCGGTCGAGGAGTTCCCCAAAGGAGTCCCCCATCGTCCATTTTCCTTGCTCCAGGGTCCATTGTCCTTCCTCCATCATCCAATGCCTTTGCTTCATCGAACCTTGATCTTGCTCCATCGTCCATGGTCCTAGCTCCATCGTCCATTGTCCTTCCTCCATCACCCATCGCCCGTGCCCCGTTCCCTTCCCGTCCTCTCTCCTGAGCGCTCCGCCCG
>BOPP01000137.1:2585111-2598156 GCA_017312745.1 Gryllus bimaculatus | reverse complement strand
ATTGCCGTCACCTCGCCCGCCGTCCCCTTCCCTTCGCCCCTCGCCCGTCACCTTGGGCGATATTTCCGTGATCTCCTGGAAACGAGATCCCGATTCCCCTCCCCCTCTCCACTCTCCTTCCCCCTCCCACTCCTCCTGAGGGAGGAACATCCTGCGCACATGCGATCGTGAATTATGCGACACCTTAGATAATGGCCATTAATATTTCATTGATTTATATAAAATTCTAATGGTCCCAAGTTCGGCCGAGGCAATAGCGTACCGACATTGTTGGAGAAGAATTGTTCGCCTATAACTCAACGTAATAATGCATTCACAAGGCCGGCGCTCAAACGTTTTAAAAAGGAGAATTAATTACGCTTGTGTTTCATTGATATATTATCAGATGTGGCTAATGTATATATTCCGTTTCTCACCGGAAAGGAGTAGATGGTTGTCGGTGTGCTGGAGGCAGCGTCACCTCGTCGGGCGGAGGGGGTGGGGGTCGGTCTCGCGCCTTCTTATGCATGCAATCGTGCGCGTGCGCTCGTGCCTGGGCGTGTGTGCCGTGCGTTATAAATTGTAAGATTTTAATAAACTTATCAATTATTGCGGTGCGTGAAAAAAAACAAATACGTTTGGGTAACTAATAACCCCGAGCGTGCGGGAGACGGCTACGCCGTTATTCACGGGCAGCGGCAGGGGCAGCGGTGGTGGTAACTTCGTGGTCGAGCCTGGTGCCGTCGCGACCACCCCCGCCGACCTTTACGCTCCCTCCCCAACCTTCTCCCCCCCCACCTCTCTGCTTCTCCTCCACCTCTACCGCCGCCGCCGCCTTCCCCGTTTGATTGCGCTGGGATTTTCCGGAGGTATTGTTCTTCCCGTGCCCGTAAACTATAGGCGGGTTGGGACACCGGTCGTTTAGTCTGTATCTGATTTCGTATGGAATATTTTAAGTCGGACGGACTCTCATGCGGCGGGATATGAGTACACAATTTTGTCTTTAATGTAGAGGTTAAAATGAAGGGGATCGAAGGGAGAAAAATCGTGTGTGTTCTGTAACAATGGTCTTCGGGAGTATTTGCATGATAGACGTTTTTTATCTTTCGGTGTCAGGAGGGGTAATTGCCAGTCAAAAAGGTCTGGAAAGGTGGTTTAACAAATAAAATTGAGGGAAATTCTTTACTAAGCACTTGTTTCTGTAGGTGTGTTTTTGAAGAAAGATATTTTATCAGGAATACATTTTATTATTTTTAGTGCCTTTAAGCACATCTAGACAACAATGCGATAAAATTATGTAAAATTCAAGTAAATGATAAAATTTTAATAGGTACCTAGTTTTAAAATATTGTTTACTCTTCAGAACTTGCTACTTTCAAACTATTCTGCTCCATTGGTTCACATGATACCAGACTATGGTTGTATTGCACAAGTTCATCGAAGATTGTTGTCGATTATTTTATACCTCCAATTTTAATTTGACTTTGAACAAAGTTATTGTAGCGTATTGCGTTCCATCCATATATCTCAAATAATTCTTCAGTAGAATGAAGTTCTATATTGGTTTTTGTAGTACCTTATATCATAGATCGTCATGCTACGTTTCCTCCATATGCCACATACAGTTTTTGCTGTGTTTTGAATAAATAAATCATAAATCAAATAGAAATAATGATATTTATTCTTATTATTTTGACTCGATCATCCTTACTTTCCAGAGAGATATACTGAATTAGTTCCAAAGATAAACAGAAGGTAAAACAATTTTTAAATATTTTTTACACTTCGAAACAATTAAATAAATTTTACATTCATAAAGGACTTTATTAACACAATTTATTTTTAAACCATTTAAATCCAGAAATTGAGTTTTTACATACTTTATACATATGTTTTCCCCCTCGAGTGGAACTAATAGTGAGCTTCCTCGAATCTGTATCCTAAGTCTTCGAACTACTCGAATCACCTTTTTCACGTTTTTCAAATTTTTGTAATAAAAGCAATACAATACACTTTAGAAACGGTATATGGAAGAAACATGTGAAAACAGAACAATTCTGGTTTATATTCCACTAATTGTTCCTCTCATATCAACATTGAAATCATATGCGAACGCGTGCGTATGACATTGCATTCTGATCACTGAATTGGGTTCAGCAATCATGTGAACACGGGAAGGTATTGCCACAGCATTATTATTATTATTATTATTATTATTATTATTATTATTATTATTATTACAACTATTATTATTATTATTATTATTATTATTATTATTATTATTATTGATGTTGGTGTTGTTGTACAACGTAGCCATTACTACAGTTTCCACAATCCAAAATTGTTTTAAAAATATTGCGATTTCCAGTAAGTATTAAACATACTTCTTGAACGGAAGTCACTCTTGGCCCGGGAGTATTCGGGTATCTACCTCTCAAATGTTCTGAGCACTTTTCGACTTCGTTCGAAGCTAGCAAACGAAGAAAGACTGCATTTCTAGAAAGGAATCTCTCAATACCTCCGTAGGTTTCGTGGGATATGTAAATGGGCCATGGGTAGAGTATTCAGAGAAATAGCCACTAGACTATTTACATAACATACTGTGATTCTCGTATATTACGCTATCAGGTTCCTTCTCACAATATACAACCCTTAATATGTGCGGCCAGGGGCTTGCTCTAAAATATTTTATTTCCCAATATTGTGCCATTATTTATTCAATTATTGTTCTGCTAATTACATCGACAGTTTTGGTAAAGATACTCCACCAAAAATATTAATAAACGGTCCGCATTCTGACACGTGAAACCGTAGACTGCAGAGCATAGCCATTTTTCGGGAGTCGCAATTTCGTTCGCCTAAGTGTAATCCACTGGAACCGTGAAATTTCCACGCAATAATTTGAGAGTAAAAGTCTCGATTAACTTGGCGGAGAAACACTCAACGAAAATTCGCTGGTGATTATCAGGGGGCGCTCATTTGCAACTAAAAAGGCTGCCGGTAGAAATTAACGCAGGTGCAAAAACACGCGTCCATAGGCTGAAAACAACCGACGTCGTTCCGACCAGCAGGCCGGGACCCGTTGGACGAGCCCGCCGCGTCAGATTTTTCTCCGAGAGTTCACTTTTCGGTAATTATAATGCGAGCGCTAATGAAGGGTAAATGTTATCATTACGCCGGAGTGTGCCGCGTTCATTTCCTTCCCCAAGGTTTAATAGAAGGGTCTGGTCAGCGCGCGATTAGCGAGACCTGGAAGGTGATGGCTTTGAGAGCGCGTCGGACGACCTCGGCGTGAAAGACAACGCGCCTGGTGGGAATACTAATTTATCTTCGACGTAGTGTCCTTCCAGCGCCCGCAGTTACAGTTCGTTCGCGTTTAGTTGGTCGTTTTGCCTGATAGAGTGACTATTGAAGTGGTACGGGGCGTGTGAGCGGTGAATTATTTGGGCGGAGTATTTCGAACCGTAAGTGTTTTTTTGTTTTAAATACATTTTATTTCTAAAGGTTTATTATAGGTTTACATTGTTATTTAAACTTTGCATCTATAACTTTTATTATTTACTAGCTTATTATAAACTTCCATACTAAATATTAGGGAAAGTGGTCATGTAATCTGAAACGTTGTTTGAGAAATTGAAAGAAAAGAATTTGTGGAAATGCCATTTATTCTAAATTCTGGACTTATAATTTTGATTTTTTGTAAATCCTATGTTCGGTGAGTGCTGGGATTTGATGTACGTTATGATAGACGTTTGTGGCAAGATAGGTATGGGATGTGATGATCAAGGCTCGGATTCTAATTACGTAAATATTCTTTGAACTTGATCAATAAAATTACTTAAAAATAAGAATAATTTTAACAATAAAATGACTTATAAATAAGGGGAAAATAAAATATTTTTTGTAAATATTCTAAAGTATGTATTAATATATTTATTTTTCCGATGAATTTTACAATTTTAAATAAAATTTATTTATATAAAATTATATTTAAAACAAAGTATTTATTTTAAGATGAAATTGTTAGATCCGATCTTAGGTATTTGCGATCCATGTAATTTTGAGAGTTAGAAGAACAGTGTCCACTACAGTACTGAATTTTGCTATGAATCTATGATTATAATTTTCTTGTATGTCATTGTAAATTCGTGAAGCGTTCATTAACAAAAACACGAAAAGGAAACAAAATGCGTAAAAATGATAAAAATTACGCAAAGAAAAATGACCTAGCAGTTAAAAAAGTACAAAAAATTACCCAATAACTACAAATTTCTATTACCTATACGTCGAGATAAACATTCATTTACAAGTTTGCTACGTCTAGAATGTACCAATGAAATGTTGACATTTCTTCAGAATTCGAGCCCTGGCGATAATCTAATAATTCAATGTTGAATTTTTTATAAAGTTGATTATTCGTGTTCAACTTTGGGACGTTAGATATGGATATGAGGTTTTGAATTATTTCAAGTTCACTGATAGTTTTATTGGCAGCATTAATTTACATGGGACAGGCTTAAGTAATTATATAACTTGTTTGGATTTGTGTTATATTGCTATGTTGGTATTTTACTGTGGTGAACTGTGTCTATTTATTACCGATTTTGAATAACGAAATTTTGATTTAGTTTGGATTATATTTCTTTTAATGTGAACGCGAGAGTTTTATTTTGTGTCGATGTATAGTGTTTTTATCTAGAAATTTTTAACTTGTTAATTGGGAATGTATCGTTCAATTGAGTTGTACATAACTTAATGTTAATGGGGTAAGGAGAGTATATGATCTGACATCTGAGATCATTATCGTTGCTTTATTGGTGCGGTTTAACTGAATTTTGTATCTAGCGGCTCAGCTATCATAAATAGAGACCGGAAAAATGTATTGTATGAAACGTCAAATAAAGAAACACATAAATAAATATGTAACGAAAACTGTAAGAATGTGTAGTCAATATGTAAAATCGAGTATAAGATGTAATATTAATATTCAGTAATTATAAATCATATTTGCATAATTCAAAATTACATTTATACAAAATTTCCTAAAGACATTTTAAAAATAATAGAAACGTCTTAAAAATAATTTGGAGGCACAAGATGATGCACTCTACAGCAATGAACTTTCCATTCAGTAGCAGAGGCTTCATCTATTACTATCCAGGACCGTAGTTTTGCAGCGAGACAGGAATCAATAGAAGATATCGTATAGCTGGCGATATTTACGACCAGGAAACAATCTCTGCAGCGTGAAGCACTCTCATTGAAAAGTTACACGTCGGCAATCGCCAATGTTTCTCAGAAATTAAAGTTAAAGGACGCGAACTGTTATTAGTGATACTTTCCACACCCAAGGGCGCCTTCCCATGTCGTCACGGTGACGCGTTTCCGTCAAGCAGCAGTGCCCTTCCGACGCCGCCACAGCCATAGCCGCACCGCCGCACGCCGTGGAAGGGGGTGGGTTCTGCAAGGGTAGGTTTCGCCGACCCTCCGGCAACGACGAAGTGACCGCAGCAGGTAAAACGCAGCGATCGGCGGCTGTGATCTGCTGGCGGTGGGTCGTACGCCCTCCGCTTCGCGTAGCGAGAGTTCTCCGCCGCTTGCCGCAGCAGCGCCCGCCCGCCACACGTGGAAAGGTCTCCATTCAAACAAATGCTCTTCTATTCTTTTCATAAAAAATGTTAGAAAATTGATAGATAATAAAAGAATTGTAAAATTTCCAAAATTTGTAAAATATTTAATATAGTATCAAATATGTAAAAATATGTTACAAAAAACTGGATATTGTGTTAGGACGGCGATGATTGGCCAAAATTACAAATTTGAGAACGGTAAGTAGAGACAAAAAATACGGAATTACATAAAAACCCGGTCTCTACTCATAATGGTTTCTGCTATTAGGTTTGTTAATGAGATATCAGTGATTTAAAATGCCGTGTCGCCCGCGAATTGAGCTATGTATGTGTGCGTGTGTGTGTTATTTAATCTAAGGATGTCAGTTATATAAAAAAATAAATAGCGTTGATGATGAGGATGATTCTTGAGGAAGCTCTGCTTCAATACGTCCGGGGTTATTGACATGAAGTTGTTAACGACTTGGTGTAATGAGATTTGCCTATTTGCATGAGTTTGTAAATAATTACTGGGTACCATGTACGATCAAACGCCTATGATACGAACATATATGTAAAGAGTGCTATTGTATAATATTTTAACTGAAAGGCTGAGTAGATGTTCCGATTGTCATGTGTAGATATTCCCTCAGTAAAACCGAATTGTACCTTGGGTGTTTGAGATAATCGTTGAAGTGATGGATAGTGAATTATCAGAAATAAACGAAAATTCTAAATAATGAAAATTGTCATTTACTTAATATTTCTTTTTGCCTTAGTAAATCTGTTCTTTAAAGACAAATCTTACAATAGGTTCATGTTCAATTTTTCGCAAATACTAATAGCTTTCGCGTAATTTCTGCTTCATGTCAACGCAAATTTAAAAAAAAATCAAAACACACTCCAATTTTTTCGATTTTTTTGAGCTAGGACTGTAGCTAGGACGGTAGCCATCTACCTCTGTTGCGTCCTTTTCTTTCTCTCCTAACCTTCCTTACATCGTAGGAAGTGAAATTGTGCGCTAGAAATCGGCATTTTCCAAAAGAAAAACCATTATCGCCAGACTATGGAAACGAAAAAGCGAATCAATTATATTCTTATGTATAGAAAATTTACTTCACAGTGTGTAGACAAAATCCATAGTATATGGGTTTGTTGTACCGGAGAAAACTATTGATAGGACAATGTCTGTCTGTCTGTCTGTCTGTCGGTCTGATATTTTCGGTTGAGAAAAACTTTTTTTTTTAAAGCACTCCAAATTTTTTCTTTATTTTTTTCACGGATAGAAGAAAAGATGCTTAACGGAATGGCGCGGATCTAATTTTCGTTGAATGCCCTGAATTTCCGAAAATTGATAATTTAGAAATAATATGAGCAAGTGTGTGCTGTGGTAGTTTCACAAGATTAATTTAAAATTAGACTCCATCTTTTGTTTGCTGTCTCAATAGTCTCTTAATGGCGAGGAGTTTCCAAGATGTGTTTTATGACTTTAAAACGTATTCACAATTTTTTTTTCAAAATTGAAAATACCCCCCTAAAATATTTTGGTAAATGAATTAATTCATAAATCAGCCAACTATTTTCTGTGAGAATTTTTAATTCAAATCAGATGATTTGTCTTTATCATACAAAAGCCAAAAAAAAGTTGTCCATCAAGCATTAAAACCAAAAGTGAATGCAATTGCATTTCCGTGTAGTTTCGCTCTGTTTATTTCTGCGACTTGTGTTTTACGTTTAATTGTGCATTTAAAAATGTTTACCAACGATATTATTTCTGTAGTTAGACACCACAGTGAACAGTATCTGCTATTTTCCAGTCATGATATTAACAAAATAGAGATTTCTTTAGTGATTTCCACGCGGAGAGTTTGGGAAGTACAAACACCGTACGAACAAATCTCTAAAGTTCCGGTCTGCCAAAAGTTATTTATAACGCTAGCTAGCATAACTATTAAGATGAAACTTATTTCAACATAGTCGTATTTCGCGAATGAAATAATAAACAACTAAAGGACTATCATATAAGCAGAGGAAATCCATCCATTATAATTTCGAGAGTGTTGAGGGGTTTTAGCTCAAATTTATATTTACATTCTTTTATTGTAAGCTTAGTTTTCGTTGATTTCATTGCGACAATTGCAAAATAATAATATATAATGAACTTTATATGAAAAAAATTTGTTTAAATTGAGCCGCAAAAGCAATATATATATATATATATATATATATAATAATATATATATATATATATATAATATATAATATATAATATTATTGTGACGTACCTGGAAGCGACTTTCACGACAAATAAATCATATAAAAGACGGTACATTTTTCGTGAATGGGTCTCCAGGAGAAAATTGACGCTGCATTTAGAAGAATATTAAAGAATTCATTGTGACAATTGGAGTTTAATAATTGACACATTATATACATTAAGTCTTTTACAATTTCGCCAGTGCGCAAGGCCTTTTAGATAGTTTCGTGCACGAGTTACGCTACCTTTGAAGCTTCCGATGTCACGGGCTGACTGGAGGCGAGCGTGGCCGCCGTGGCAACGGCGGCGGCGCGCTCCCCGGCAAACTCCCGCTCCGTCCCGAAGTTGTCGGAAGCCGATTTGCCGGTTGGTTCCGTGTACTGGCCCCAGCACTCAGCGCGTCCCGTCGGCAGGCCCCAATTACAGCCGTCTCCTCGTCCCCATACGATTGTTCGCAACGGTGCGGCCCGCTGCTGCATGACGATCAACGGACATGAATACGTGTCTATCATCACTTAAATTCCACTTTTATGTTTTTTTATGAATGCGCGTCCTGCAGTTCGCACTACTGTTGGCTTCTAATCATCTGATAATTTATTTTTAGTACCACTAATCTCCCACGCAATAACTATAATCAGTTCCATCACTGTTGGTAATTTCACCAACTTTTTTGGGGCATCACAGCCATCCGCATTGCACCGCGGCTTCTCCGTCTATATTCTTACCCGGGCGCCAGCGGCCCCCTCTCGCAATATTACACCGGCGCTCGTGGCGTCCAGTTCGCTACTACACCGGCGCTCGTGGCTCCTTGTTCGCTTACTGGACTAACCGTCACTCGCGTCGCGCACCTGCCCCCCGGTTTGACCGTTGGTGGCAAGCGGGTGGCGGCGGCGTCACTGCGCTGATCGAATCAGCGTTTCTCTTCTTATAATTAATATTCTTTTGCTAATTATTATATAGAACGTTTTTCGTTTCAATATAATATATATATATATATATATATATATATATATATATATATTATATATATATATATATATTCCATTAAAAAAATGTTTTGTTTGTATTACTTGCCCTTCAAACGTGAATTGTCCCTGTTTCTTAGTCTGAATATCCGTGATGTGTTAAAAAGTGAATTCTTGTCAAGAAAATACTTAAATTGTGCATTCAATATCATAAGGCGGCATGTGCCCAAATGTATTTTTCCAATTCTTAAAAATGCTCTCCCGCATGATATTAATGAATTATTGATGTTAAACTAATGCTACTAATAACTTATCGTAGTCGATCAAGGTATCGATCTGTCGATTGATCGACTGAAGAGAAGTATACTGTTTCCTCGCGTCTCCTACGTAGCGTGTTGTCTCCCACTGTGCGATAGATCTTCGGTGACGGTGAATGCTAAGAAAGCCTTTTATCGATGGGAAACTGTTCCACATACGTAGTGATATGGCACGCCACCACTCCCACAACCATATGGGTCAACACCCACTTCGACTAAGGGCCTCTTGCGCCGGACGACGGCGCGATACAATTACGCGAGAGACCCGTGTTCATCTAATCCATCTCGCGCGCCAGTCCAAACGGAACGCGCAATACGACCGGACACCTGCGAGCGCGCATTGGTAAATGCCCGTCCATCCGAGCAAAAGCCCTCTGCCCCTCCGCCTCCCCCCCCCTACGTCATCCTTCAGCGCGTCCGCAGGAAATGAAAGGCCGAGATCGCCCAACCCGCCCACCGCCGCCCACTCGGCGCCCCTGATTGCGGGCGACGCGCTGACGTTTGCCTCTCGCCCCCTCCCAACCACACGTCTCCGCGGACTGGACCCGTCGCGCACCGCGCGTCGACGCCGGCCTGATCCCGCGCTGGCGCACGCAGCCCCGCCGCGCCAACTCCTCGGCCGCGCTTCTCCGGGCCGAGCCCTTCCGGCAGCCGCGAGCCTCGTTTTTTATTCCGTTTTAGCGAAAACGGCCCGGAAATATGTATGTTCGAGTTCCGGTGCGCCTCGTTTTCGAAATCAAGCCGCTGGCGCGGCGGGGCGAGGGGCCGACATCGCGGGACGCTCCGTGGCGAGGGGCGGCGGCGGGCATTCCGAAACCCGCTCACGGTAAACAGGCGGCGCGTAAGTACGCGATAATTTACCGGCGATATTCCTTGTCTGGACAGCGCCTGTCATGATCTTTGAAACGGTCGCGGCCCCTCCGCCCCCCGCGCTTCCGGCTCCGCTCGCGCCCCGCCGCCGGCGAAGGCCTCATTTGTTGTGGCGGGCGCCGAGCCGAGCCAGGGGGGGAGGGGCGGGCGGGGCGGGGGCGCGCGCGTCCGTGGCCTCGCGAGGATGCCTTCCTCCGCGCCGGCTCAGTTGTTGCAACGCTACGTCAGTCCAAACGCGGAGAGCCGTCGCAGCCCCGTCGCAGTGACCACAGCACGGGCGGCTGCTCGCGCGTCTACTGTGGGTCGCAACGGACGATCCGCTCGCACTCCGGGCATTTCATACGAACAAAACTTAACGGAAGCAATGGAAAACCATCAAAATTTGACTGAGAAGAAAACCATAGATGTGATTCCTTGATCTTTGCACTTTAAAAAATCTCCCTTGTTTCGCTTCGCTTTCATATTCACGCGAATGCTCGCGGACGACGAAACGTCAACTGGCTTCAATATATCAATTAAAACTCGCAGGAAAATATGAAATGAACAAACATCGATGAAGAAACGCTCATTTACTATATTTTATTATATTAATGTATTTAGTAACAGAATGCACTTTTTCGAGGTGACAGAGTTTAAATTCGGTTTCAGCACACCCAGAATCATGCAGAATAATGTAGATCATTGAAGAAGTTCTAAACTCCCGACACACACACACACACACACACACACACACACACACACACACACACACACACAAACGTATTAAACTATTATTTGATTGTACTAACACGGAAATTCAGAAAGTTTCTGAGGGGGCAATCTTGAATTTGCCCCCCTTCAGAAATATGTTTTAAGTCTTCTCTTGAAATAAAAAAAAAGATTCACAAAGGGAACATTCATTTGGAATGTGATGCGATCAATATGTGGTAATTGTTTTCAAAAAAATTGTGAAACATTGTTGAATTTTGTGCGGGGGGTAGCCTCTATCCGCCACTGAATCGACAGAGGACTCGCGGCGTTGGCTTCATTTAAATATGTTTCAATTTCGTTTCGTTCCTTCGCCTTCCGTTTTCTATTGAATGGATAATAATTAATACATTATAATATACAACGTAATATGAATCAGGATCGCGTTTTCGAAAATTACCTCAGCGGTGTGATAAGTGCTGATTCATTCTTTGCTGGTAAAGGTGTCTTACGCTCTCTTCCTGTAACAAATTCACTGTAAAATGTTCCAATCGTGCCTTTTTTTTCTTCGCAGAAAAGCCATGATATTTATAATGAAAAAGTATTTAGACATTAATAAGTAATGGTCTTATTGTTAAAAGCAACAATAATTGTATTTAATATGAGTAATTATGTAACATAGAAATGTCACATAGTAGAGCATTTACTGAGTTGCATTTACTGTGTTACATTTACTGAGCGAAGTATATGTTCGCATTAAGTCGAGTATTGTAACGCTCAAGTAAAATATATAATCCTAATAGAATATGTAAGTAACTGGAGACAATTAGTACGAATTATTTTAAATTAGCAAGCACTTGTTTCACACACGGCCTCGTCTTTAGGCATTTTCTGAATGTGCAGCTGGAAGACGCCATTTGAGAAGCAAGGGAATGCAGCCCTCATTTAGATATCGGGGCACCGAAAGCCCAATCTCATCGTGTCAATGAGTCATAGCTTTGCCAGTAACATTGTGCAATAATCATTCAATGATATTCAGTTTGTAGTTTAATGAAATGCCACTAAATAAATCAGTAATTAACACTCAAAAGGACAGCTTCTCTAGACATGAATGTAGTAGTCGATGGTATTGTAATTTAGGGAGCTAACATTAAGGGTAAGGCATATGCTTGATTGTTCTCAGAGATACTATTCCTTCCCTTTAGGACCTTCTGCAATTTAAAACTAGGACCCTCTGCGCAATGGACCAGTCCATAACTTCAGGCTTAGGCAGAACAATATCACCGGATCTACACTATCTGTCCATGACCCATCCAAAAAATGTAGTTTTATTTAGTGGCTGAATTGTCAATAGGATAGCTTTGTTGCCTTTTAACGCAATTTTAAATTTAGAAGTGTTCTATTCAAATAAAATACAAAAGATATTACATTCTTAATGGTAATAATTGGAACAATTCCTGATAGTTTCGTAGGTTTTCTTCCAATGCAACGTGCACATTTTGCACTTCCCTACATGGTAGGTCACACACAATTTTTAATTGTTTTTAACGTTAAATAAATATTTAGTCAATAAAGTCACTGAACGCTATGAACAAAGCGTGTATAACATATCGGCATAACACTTATTTACTTTTGAAATATTTGAAAACAGTCTATCTTATTTATTATGATGTAACTTCCTAGCCTTATACACATACCTGGGATGTTACATTTTCACCCGAATGATGATGGAGCAATATTTGAATGAGAGGTAGGGGCTTCAGACAATATATGGAAAACCCCGGTTGTCCACCACAAATTGAACATGGATTTGAACCCCGGTACTCAAAGCTTTTCCTCCGCCAGCGACTGAGGAAAATCTCAAAATCACAATAAAAGATTTTGAATTTTTCCTGGTGAACCAGCCAGGTTTCTGGCAGGTTTTCTCGAGGTCGAGAGAACACTCAAAGATTGAGACCAAGAGATCAAAGGGAAGCAGTGTCAACATAACTGTGCGGGTGCCCTAGATGATCTCGAAAGAAGAATCGAAACGTAACATCCAGTGGAATCCTTTATTCGCCCACTGTGCAGCATGGGTATTGCCGAGTCCTACCCCGACTATCGCCCCCTCCTTTCATCCTCCCCTCCCCACTCTGCCCCTGGGGCACTCGTCGCTCGTGCAGAAGGCAAAAGGATCGGCCCCGGCCATTATGAAGCCGCATTAAGCAAGAAAATGGAAACGTTTTACAAGCATGAACCGGCGCTGTTATTGCCGTGAATTATAGTCACCAGGAAGGAAGTACGGCCGAACGCTCTTCGCTCCACGAGGTATCTCCCCTTCCCTCCGCCCTCTCCGACCCCTCGCCCCCCCCCCGCCTCCTC
>BOPP01000137.1:2562901-2585086 GCA_017312745.1 Gryllus bimaculatus | reverse complement strand
ATGATCAAGCTCGGATTCTAATTACGTAAATATTCTTTGACTTGATCAATAAAAGTACTTAAAAAATAAGAATATTTTAACAATAAAATGGACCTTATAAATAAGGGGAAAATAAAATATTTTTTGTAAATATTCTAAGTATGTATTAATATATTTATTTTTCCGATGAATTTTACAATTTTAAATAAAATTTCATTTATATAAAATTATATTTAAAAACAAAGTTATTATTTTAGATAAAATGTTAGATCCGATCTTAGGTATGTTGCGATCCATGTAATTTTGAGAGTTAGAAGAACAGTGTCCACTACAGTACTGAATTCTATGAATCTATGATTATAATTTTCTTGTATGGTCATGTAAATTTTCGTTGAAGCGTCATTAACAAAAACACGAAAAAGAAACAAAATGCGTAAAAATGATAAAAATTACGCAAAGAAAGATGACCTAGCAGTTAAAAAAAAAGTTACAAAAAAAATTACCCAATAACTACAAATTTCTATTACTTATCGGTTCCGAGATAAAATTCATTTACAAGTTTGCTACGTCTAGGAGTACCAATGAAATGTGACATTTCTCAGATTCGAGGCCCTGGCGAAATCTAATAATTCAATGTTGAATTTTTTATAAAGTTGATATTTCGTGTTCAACTTTGACGTTAGTATGATATGAGCGTTTTGAATTATTTCAAGTTTCACTGATGATTTATTGGCGCCAGCATTAATTACATGGGACAGGCTTAAGTAATTAATAACTTGTTTGGATTTGTGTTATATTGCTAGGTTGGTGATTTTACTGTGGTGAACTGTTGTCTATTATTACCGATTTTGAATAAGAAATTTGATTTACGTTTGATTATATTTCTTTTAAGTGAACGCGAGAGTTTTATTTGTGCGATGTATAGTGTTTTTATCTAGAAATTTTAATTGTTTAATGGGGAATGTAATCGTTCATTGAGGTTGACATAAACTTAATGTTATGGGTAAGGGAGTATATTGATTCTGACATCTGAGGATCATTATCGTTGCTTTATTGGTGCGGTTTACTGAATTTTGTATCTAGCGGCTCAGCTATTCATAATAGAGACCGGAAAAATGTATTGTATGAAACGTCAAATAAAGAAACACATAAATAAATTATCGTAACGAAAACTGTAGAATGTGGAGTCAATTATGTAAAATCGAGTATAAGATGTAATATTAATATTCAGTAATTATAAAGTCATATTGCATATTCAAAATTACATTTATACAAAATTTCCTAAAGAACATTTTAAAAATAAATAGAAACGTCTTAAAAATAATTTGGAGGCACAAGATGATCCACTTCTACAGCAATGAAACTTTCCATTCAGTAGCAGAGGCTTCATCTATTACTATCCAGGACCGTTAGTTCGCAGCGAGACAGGAATCATAGAAGATATCGTATAGCTGGGCGATATTTTACGACCAGGGAAACAATCTCTGCAGCGTAGAAGCACTCTCATTGAAAAAGTTACACGTCGGCAATCCCAATGTTTCTCAGAAATTAAAGTTAAGGGACGCGAACTTGTTATTAGTGATACTTTCCACACCAAGGGCGCCTTCCATGTCGTCACGGTGACGCGTTTTCGTCAAGCAAAAGCAGTGCCCTTCGACCGCCGCCACAGCCATAGCCGCACAAGGCACGCCGTGGAAGGGGTGGTTTGCAAGGGTAGGTTTCGCCGACCTCCGGCAACGACGAAGTGACGCAGCAGGTAAAACGCAGCGATCGGCGGCTGTGATCTGCTGGCGGTGGGGGGTTTCGGTTTTTTTTTTTACCCGCCCTCCGGCTTCGCGTAGCGAGAGTTCTCCGCGCTTGCCGCAGCAGCGCCCAGCCCGCCACACGTGAAAGGTCTCCATTCAAAACAAATCTCTTCTATTCTTTTCATAAAAAATGTTAGAAAATGATAGCATAATAAAGAATTTGTAAAATTTCCAAAATTGTAAAATATTTAATATAGTATCAAATATGTAAAAATATGTTACAAAAAAACGGATATTGTGTTAGACGGCGATATTGGCCAAAATTACAAATTGAGAACGGCGTTAAGTAGAGACAAAAAATACGGAGATTACATAAAAACCCGTCTCTACTCATAATGTTTCTTGCTATTAGATTGTTAATGCAATATCAGGATTTAAAATGCCGGTCGCCGCGCAATTTGAGCTATGTATGTGTGCGTGTGGTGTGTTATTTATCTAAGGATGTCAGTTATATAAAAAAATAAATAGCGCGTTGATGATGAGGAATGATTCTTGAGAAGCTCTGCTTTCAATACGGTCCGGGGTTATTGGCACATGAAGTTGTTAACGACTTGGTGTTAATGAGATTCCTATTTGCATGAGTTGTAAATAATTACTGGGTACCATGGTACGATCAAACGCCTATGATTACGAAATATATGTAAAGAGTGCTATTGTATAATATTTTAAAACTAAAGGCCTGAGTAGATGTTCCGATTGTCATGTGTAATATTCCCTCAGTAGAAACCGAATTGTACTCTTGGGTGTTATGAGATAATCGTTGAAGTGATGGATAGTGAATTATCAGAATTAACGAAATTCTAAAAAGAAAATTGTCATTACTTATATTTCTTTTTGCCTTAGTAAATCTGTTCTTTAAAGACAAATCTTACAAATAGGCTTCTGTTCAATTTTTCGCAAATCTAATAGCTTTCGCCGTAATTTCGCCTTCAGTGTCAACGCAAATTTAAAAAAAATCAAAACACACTCAATTTTTTCCGATTTTTTTGAGCTAGGACTTGTAGGCTAGGACGGTAGCCATCTACCTCTGTTGCGGCCTTTTCTTTCTCTCCTAACCTTCTTACATCGTAGGAATGAAATTGTGCGCTAGAATCGGCATTTTCCAAAAAGAAAAACCATTATCGCAGACTATTGGAAACGAAAAAAAGCGAATCAATTATATTCTTATGTATAGAAAATTTACTTCACAGTGTGAGACAAAAATCCATAGTATATGGGTTTGTTGTCCGGAGAAAACTATTGATAGACAATGTCTGTCTGTCTGTCTGTCTGTCGTCTGATTATTTTCGGTTGAGAAAACTTATTTTTTTTAAAGCACGTCCAAATTTTGTCGTTTATTTTTTTCACGGATAGAAGAAAAGATGCTTAACGGAATGGCGCGGATCGAATTTTCGTGAATCCCCTGAATTTCCGAAAATGATAATTAGAAATAAATATGAGCAAGTGTGTGCTGTGGTAGTTTTCACAAGATTATTTAAAAATTAGACTCCCATCTTTGTTTGCTGTCTCAATAGTCTCTTAATGGCCGAGGAGTTTCCAAGATTGTGTTTATGACTTTAAAACGTATTTCACAATTTTTTTTCAAAATTGAAAATACCCCCTAAAATGATTTTTGGTAAATGAATAATTCATAAATCAGCCAACTATTTTCTGTGAAGAATTTTTAATTCAAATCAGATTGATTTTGTTTTATCATACAAAAGCCAAAAAAAGTTGTCCATCAACATTAAAACCAGTGAATGCAATTGCATTTCCGTGTAGTTTCGCTCTGTTTATTTCTGCGACTGTTTTTTTTTGGGTTTTTTTTTGTAAAACGGTTTAATTGTGCATTTAAAATGTTACCAACGATATTATTTCTGTAGTTAGACACCACAGTGAACAGATCTGCTATTTTCCAGTCATGATATTAACAAAATAGAGATTTTCTTTATGATTTCCACGCGGAGAGTTTGGGGAAGTACCAAACACCGCTACGAACAAATCTCTTAAAGTTCCGGGCTCTGCCAAAAGTTATTTATAACGCTAGCTGCATAACTGATTAAGATGAAACTTATTTCAAGCATAGTTCGTATTTCGCGAATGAAATATAAACAACTAAAGGACTATCATATAAGCGAGGAAATCCAATCCATTATAATTTTCGAGAGGGTTGCAGGGTTTTAGCTCAATTTATATTTACATTCTTTATTGTAAGCTTAGTTTTCGTTGATTTCATTGCGACAATTGGGCAAAATAATAATATATAATGAACTTTATATGAAAAAAATTTGTTTAAATTGAGCCGCAAAAGCATATATATATATATATATATATATATAATAATATATATATATATATATATAATATATAATATATAATATTATTGTGACGTACCTGGAAGCGACTTTCACGACAAATAAATCATATAAAAGACGGTACATTTTTCGTGAATGGGTCTCCAGGAGAAAATTGACGCTGCATTTAGAAGAATATTAAAGAATTCATTGTGACAATTGGAGTTTAATAATTGACACATTATATACATTAAGTCTTTTACAATTTCGCCAGTGCGCAAGGCCTTTTAGATAGTTTCGTGCACGAGTTACGCTACCTTTGAAGCTTCCGATGTCACGGGCTGACTGGAGGCGAGCGTGGCCGCCGTGGCAACGGCGGCGGCGCGCTCCCCGGCAAACTCCCGCTCCGTCCCGAAGTTGTCGGAAGCCGATTTGCCGGTTGGTTCCGTGTACTGGCCCCAGCACTCAGCGCGTCCCGTCGGCAGGCCCCAATTACAGCCGTCTCCTCGTCCCCATACGATTGTTCGCAACGGTGCGGCCCGCTGCTGCATGACGATCAACGGACATGAATACGTGTCTATCATCACTTAAATTCCACTTTTATGTTTTTTTATGAATGCGCGTCCTGCAGTTCGCACTACTGTTGGCTTCTAATCATCTGATAATTTATTTTTAGTACCACTAATCTCCCACGCAATAACTATAATCAGTTCCATCACTGTTGGTAATTTCACCAACTTTTTTGGGGCATCACAGCCATCCGCATTGCACCGCGGCTTCTCCGTCTATATTCTTACCCGGGCGCCAGCGGCCCCCTCTCGCAATATTACACCGGCGCTCGTGGCGTCCAGTTCGCTACTACACCGGCGCTCGTGGCTCCTTGTTCGCTTACTGGACTAACCGTCACTCGCGTCGCGCACCTGCCCCCCGGTTTGACCGTTGGTGGCAAGCGGGTGGCGGCGGCGTCACTGCGCTGATCGAATCAGCGTTTCTCTTCTTATAATTAATATTCTTTTGCTAATTATTATATAGAACGTTTTTCGTTTCAATATAATATATATATATATATATATATATATATATATATATATATTATATATATATATATATATTCCATTAAAAAAATGTTTTGTTTGTATTACTTGCCCTTCAAACGTGAATTGTCCCTGTTTCTTAGTCTGAATATCCGTGATGTGTTAAAAAGTGAATTCTTGTCAAGAAAATACTTAAATTGTGCATTCAATATCATAAGGCGGCATGTGCCCAAATGTATTTTTCCAATTCTTAAAAATGCTCTCCCGCATGATATTAATGAATTATTGATGTTAAACTAATGCTACTAATAACTTATCGTAGTCGATCAAGGTATCGATCTGTCGATTGATCGACTGAAGAGAAGTATACTGTTTCCTCGCGTCTCCTACGTAGCGTGTTGTCTCCCACTGTGCGATAGATCTTCGGTGACGGTGAATGCTAAGAAAGCCTTTTATCGATGGGAAACTGTTCCACATACGTAGTGATATGGCACGCCACCACTCCCACAACCATATGGGTCAACACCCACTTCGACTAAGGGCCTCTTGCGCCGGACGACGGCGCGATACAATTACGCGAGAGACCCGTGTTCATCTAATCCATCTCGCGCGCCAGTCCAAACGGAACGCGCAATACGACCGGACACCTGCGAGCGCGCATTGGTAAATGCCCGTCCATCCGAGCAAAAGCCCTCTGCCCCTCCGCCTCCCCCCCCCTACGTCATCCTTCAGCGCGTCCGCAGGAAATGAAAGGCCGAGATCGCCCAACCCGCCCACCGCCGCCCACTCGGCGCCCCTGATTGCGGGCGACGCGCTGACGTTTGCCTCTCGCCCCCTCCCAACCACACGTCTCCGCGGACTGGACCCGTCGCGCACCGCGCGTCGACGCCGGCCTGATCCCGCGCTGGCGCACGCAGCCCCGCCGCGCCAACTCCTCGGCCGCGCTTCTCCGGGCCGAGCCCTTCCGGCAGCCGCGAGCCTCGTTTTTTATTCCGTTTTAGCGAAAACGGCCCGGAAATATGTATGTTCGAGTTCCGGTGCGCCTCGTTTTCGAAATCAAGCCGCTGGCGCGGCGGGGCGAGGGGCCGACATCGCGGGACGCTCCGTGGCGAGGGGCGGCGGCGGGCATTCCGAAACCCGCTCACGGTAAACAGGCGGCGCGTAAGTACGCGATAATTTACCGGCGATATTCCTTGTCTGGACAGCGCCTGTCATGATCTTTGAAACGGTCGCGGCCCCTCCGCCCCCCGCGCTTCCGGCTCCGCTCGCGCCCCGCCGCCGGCGAAGGCCTCATTTGTTGTGGCGGGCGCCGAGCCGAGCCAGGGGGGGAGGGGCGGGCGGGGCGGGGGCGCGCGCGTCCGTGGCCTCGCGAGGATGCCTTCCTCCGCGCCGGCTCAGTTGTTGCAACGCTACGTCAGTCCAAACGCGGAGAGCCGTCGCAGCCCCGTCGCAGTGACCACAGCACGGGCGGCTGCTCGCGCGTCTACTGTGGTCGCAACGGACGATCCGCTCGCACTTCCGGCATTTCATACAACAAAACTTTAACGGAAGCAATGAAACCATCAAAATGACTGAGAAGAAACCATAGATTGTGATTCCTTGATCTTTGCACTTAAAAAAATCTCCCTTTGTTTCGCTTCGCTTTCATATTCACGCGGAATGCTCCGGAACGACGAAAACGTCAAACTGGCTTCAAATTATATCAATTAAAAACTATCGCAGGAAAATATGGAAATGAACAAACATCGATGAAGAACACGCTTCATTTTACTATATTTATTTATTAATGTATTAGTAACAGAATGCACTTTCGAATGGTGACAGAGTTAAATTCCGTTTCAGCACACCCAGAATCATGCAGAATAATGTAGATCATTGAAGAAGTTCTAAAACTCCCGGACACACACACAACACACACACAACACCACACACACACACACACCACACACACACACACACAAACGTATTAAAAACTATTATTTGATATGCTATAACACGGAAATCAGAAGTTTCTGAGCGGGGCAATCTTGAATTTGGCCCCCCTTCAGAAATTATGTTTTAAGTCTTCTCTTGAAATAAAAAAAAAGATTTCCACAAAGGAACATTCATTTGAAATGTTGATGCGATCAATATTGTGGTAATTGTTTTCAAAAAAAATTGTGAAACATTGTTGAATTTTGTGCGGGGGGTAGCCTCTATCCGCCACTGAATCGACAGAGGACTTCGCGGCGTTGCTTCATTTAAATATGTTTCAATTTCGTTTCGTTCCTTCGCCTTCCGTTTTCTATTGAGATGGATAATAATTAATACAGTATAATATACAACGCTAATATGAATTCAGGATCGCTTTTCGAAAATTACCTCAGCGGTGTGATAAGGCTGATTCATCTTTGCTGGTAAAGGTGTCTTACGCTCTCTTCCTGTAAACAAATTCACTGTAAAATGTATCCAATCGTGCCCTTTTTTTTCTTTCGCAGAAAAGCCATGAGATTTATAATGAAAAAGTATTTAGACATTAATAAGTAATGTCTTATGTTAAAAGCAAACAATGAATTGTATTTTAATATGAGTAATTTATGTTAACATAGAAATGTCACATAGTAGAAGCATTTACTGAGTTGCATTTACTGTGTTACCATTTACTGAGCAAGTATATGTTCGCATTAAGGTCGAGTATGTAACCTCAAGTAAAATATATAATCCCTAATAGAATATGTAAGTAACTGGAACAATTAGTACGAATTATTTTAAATTAGCAAGCACTTGTTTCACACACGGCCTCGGTCTTTAGGCATTTTCTGAATGTGCAGCTGGAAGACGGCCATTTGAGAAAGCAAGGAATGCCAGCCCTCATTTAGAAATCGGGCACCGAAAAGCCCAATCTCCATCGTGTCATGAGTCATAGCTTGCAGTAACATTGTGCAATAATCATTCAATGATATTCAAGTTTTGTAGTTTAATGAAATGCCACTTAAATAAATCAGTAATAACACTCAAAAGGGACAGCTTCTCTAGACATGAATGTTTAGTAGTCGATGGTATTGTAATTTAGGGAGCTAACATTAAGGGTAAGGCATATGCTTGATTGTTCTCAGAGATTACTATTCCTTCCCTTTAGGACCTTCTGCAATTTAAAACTAGGACCTCTGCAGCAAGTGGACAGTCCATAACTCAGGCTTAGCAGAACAATATCACCGGATCTACACTATCTGTCCATGACCCATCCAAAAAATGCTAGTTATTTAGTAGGCTGAATTGGGGGTTTTTTCAAAAAATAAAGGGGGATAGGCTTTTGTTTTTTTTTTTTTGGGCCTTTTAAAAAAAACGCAATTTTAATTTAGAAGTGTTCTATTCAAATAAATACAAAAGATATTACATTCTTAATGGTAATAATTGGAACAATTCCTGATAGTTTCGTAGCGTTTTTCTTCCAATGCAACGTGCCACATTTTTGCACTTCCCTACATGGATAGCGGCACACACAATTTTTAATTGTTTTTAACGTTAAATAAATATGTAGTCAATAACAGTCACTGAACGCTATTGAACAAAGCGTGTATGAACATATCGGCATGTAAACACTTATTTACTTTTGAATTATTTTGAAAAACAGTCTATCTTATTTATTATGATGTAACTTCCTAGCCTTATAGCACATACCTGGGATGTATACATTTTCACAGCCGAATTGATGATGAGCAATATTTGAATGAGACGGTAGGGGCTTCAGACAAATATATGGAAAAACCCCGTTGTCCACCACAAATTGAACAATGGATTGAACCCCCGGTACTCAAAGCTTTCATCCTCCGCAGCGACTGGAGGAAAATCTCAAAATCACAATAAAAGATTTTGAATTTTTCCTGGTGAACCAGCCAGGTTCTGCAGGTTTTCTCGAGGTCGAGAGAACACTCAAAGATGAGACCAAGAGATCAAAGGGGAAGCCCAGTGTCAACATAAACTGTGCGGGTGCCCATAGATGATCTCGAAAGAAAGAATCGAACGTAACATCCAGTGGAATTCCTTTTATTCGGCCCACCTGTGCAGCATGGGTATTGCCGAGTCCTACCCCGGACTATCGCCCCCTCCTTTCATCCTCCCCTCCCCACTCTGCCCCTGGGGCACTCGTTCGCTCGTGCAGAAGGCAAAAGGATCGCCCCGGCCATTATGAAGCCGCATTAAGCAAGAAAATGGAACGTTTTACAAGCATGAACCCGGCGCTGTTATTGCCGTTAGAATTTATAGTCACCAGGAAGAAGTACGGCGAACGCTCTTCCGCCCACGAGTATCTTCCCCTTCCCTCCGCCCTCTCCGGACCCTCGCCCCCCCCGCCTCCTCCCACCCCCCGCCGCGGCCGGACGCTCGTGACAGCGCCTCACCGGACCTGCGCTGGTGAGTAGGGGAAGGGGGAAAGGAGAGGGGAGGAGGGGTGCTGACTTCACTTCCTCCGGTGTCACGTACATCCAAGCGTATTGTTCTAGCGGACGCCGATTTGAGCGCGTGGAGACGCTCCGATGCGTGGGGGCCCTGGGAAGGGGGAGGGGACGAGCAAAGCCGCGCCGCCGGCCTCCTGGGGGATTAATTTTTCTTAATTGCGTGATGAATGCGTGGGAATATTGTTGGCAATTGTGTGGGTACTGAAGGATGTCGTTCGGGCTATTGTTTATTTTTTGTTATTTTCTGAACATGAAAGATGAATATTCTGATAGAAATTACTGTTGTCTCGTATTCACGTGTTACGGAAATTTGTACACTCGTAAATTTGACAGTAAAGACGTATGTACATTTATATACTACAAAAAATGAACCACATATTTCATTTAATTTTAATACAGAAACATATTTATTATATAATTACCATATTAACGCCTTACCGATTATATTATGTAATTAAAAACATTGAATACGTCTCTAACAACGTTTGTAATTCAATTTCTAAGAATATGGCCCCTATCGGAATGAGGTTTTTCGTTCGGTTTCCCATCAGCACCCGAAGGAGTGTTGAAATGGCCCCTTGCTTTCATTGTGAAGTACCTGCACCATTCCCACATACTTAAATGTTGCACTTAGAGTTCTAAGTGCAAATATAAGTCTACTTTTTAAGTGTTTTCGCCGTTGAATGATAAATAAATGAAATTTTATTGTACCCCATTTACCTGGAAACGTTTAATATAGCCTTATTATTATTTATATATAATATTAAATACAACATAAAACGCTGGAAGGCTTTAAAATCGCTATGTTATTATTTATTTGTATATGTTAGGGAAAAGGTTGTCGGTTCCAGGAGAATGGGGGATATCATGCGGTTTTCCAATATTCCGGTTTGGATCTTCGTCACACGGATTCCGATTCGTATCTTCAAATTTCACTGAAGGCTGTGGAGCGGATAGTTACAGTATTCCACTAGTTTTGCAAGGCTCTGGCTGGAAGAGTTAAAGAAAAATCACTCCAATCGTGTTGAATTTCACTCGAAGAAATCAAGAGTTCAAATGCCAAACCATGGTGAGCAGACCACCTCCTGCTAAAATAAATCCTCCGGCATTTCATGTCTTACTTATGTCTACTACTAACTACTGTCTTACTCGTTTTCGCTCACGCATGCAACGATGCAAGAAATGAAGAAGTACGGCAGAGACCAATTGCAGTTTCTATCTCTGGAGGTGAATTTTGGGGTGAAAAATCTGTCGTAACATGAGCACATGTACGGCTAATTGAGAAGTTTCTAGCAATACTGCCCGTGTCGGAAGACAGACGATGACACTTACCGAATAACCCGGTCTCAACATAAATCAACAACATATCGGCTGAAGGGAATAAACACTATGAGTTTACCTCTAGTCTGAACTTAAAAAAATCAATACTCTCAAGCAATTGAATTACCTTAATTTAATATTAATAAACTTATACAGTTGGTTTCGTGTTTATCGTTTAGTGATATTAGTAGGATGCTGATTTATACGTAATAAAACTCATGAATATATGCGTGCAAATATTCTAAGAATCGACATTTATTGAGTAAAAACGAAAAACCTACAGGTAGTAAAGTCTTTTAATTTACACCAATACATTACGTTAATTATTTGAAGTCCTAAATCAAGTTATTACCGTATATTTCTCCAAATTTACTGGTGCAATTCTTTTTCTCTAATTTTGCAAGAATGTTCTCTCCATTTCATATTCATTGAGGGGACAATGCTCAAAAGCTGCAATTACTTTCTTCAATGTAATAGAATAGTGGCAGATTTTTGCTACTTGCTGGATAGCTAGGTCGAGTTCAGCTGCTGCCTGAATGGGAATTCTCCCCGAGGGCTGCTCTCAACGGCGGTGTTCTGTGGTGTCTCCGGATTTCAAATTTCAGCAGGGTAGGAACACGCCACTTCCCAGGATATAACGTACACTACACTTATGCAACTGTTCCCCACAGCAGTTGAATCACCCGTGAACACAAACAATTATTCAGTCAGGGAAAGATTCAAGTAACAGAAACATGACTAACACAAGAATCGCGGAGGTCTATGATAACCAGACTAAGAGTCAAATCTGTTGTCGAGACAGGAAGAATTGGAAATTGATTGGTAAATCCTAGTGCAGTGGTTAAGATACAGAAATAAATTCTTCAAAATGTTGCTGTTTTCAAAGGGAATCTAATGTATTGTTTTCCAAGAGCAGGATTATTCTACATCGGCAAAATAATTTTATTCGACCACGAATTCTAATTATTGTGAACAGTACAAGGATACATTCAATTCTCATTTAACTTAAAAAGTAGATCGTCATCTCGTTTGGAAATGGATTCTAAACAGATTTCTCTAACTTAAATATTTTATATTTCACACAGCGAGTAGAGATCGTTTGTGGGCTGTTTCAATTGTGTTCAAGAGTGCTGCTGAACAAATTACATATTGTAATTTTTTAAAATTTCATTTAGAATCGCATCTGTGCTGTAAGCATTGACGGGTAATTAATTATACTTTAATTAACATACAATAAGAGCTATACATTTTAGGTAAATCGTGTTTGTTGCATAGAATACATTACAACCAGTACACGAGAATATATTAAATCGTATTTTAATGAAATACAATTCCCTTCATTGTAGTATATTATGTTAAATTACCATTCATTACAGCACATTACATGAGCCCATTTATTCCATCTCTTTCTCATTTGCTGTTCAAACTCAAGTTTCTTTGGGGGAATAAATTGCAAATAAAGTATTATATTTATGTCTTCCTTACTTTGACTAAGAATGTTAGGAGGTATACAACGCAGAGATCGAGTAGACGTACTTACGAAACCCCTGGTCACTTGTCGGTAATCGCAATCTGTTCCTGAAATCAGGCCTCCGTCGTCGGAAGTGAAAGTAATCCACTACCCCATCTGTGTAATCTAATAAAACCTAAAATATAGAGTATTCTCATACAACCTAAAATATCATTGAAACGACTTGTAATAGATATTGTTTAATTACACTTTTAGTTCTTTTTGAAATGTTGTGAACCGATTGCGTTTGCATTAAAAACATATTTTAAATTAATTCATCCTGCCCGGTTTTTTTTGCACGCATTATCTTGTTAAAAAAATTCAAAATTATTTCCCAATTTTTTGAGGTTCTTCAAGACATTTAAGAACACAAAATATTCCGATTACCTATAAACTTATTCATATACGATTCTTTGTACACACGTCTTTGTTTCACACATGATCCACACCGAGACATCAAGACATAGTACTCTGTAAGAAGTTTTTATATTGTTTTATAATTAAAACACACAATGGAGTTTAATATGTTATTTGTATGAACAGTAATATGCATAAAGGTAAAATGAATAATATTTTTCGTGCAATAACATACTTTTCTTTAATAAAAACTGAGTTGAGGAGCTGTGAGTGTACTATGGTTAATGTCGCAGTATGTACAAATTGTACCAACAGGGTTAAGATGAGTATAATTTAACCAGCTTTGAAAATATGATTATTTCAGATCAACTAATACTTTAATACTTTAATATATAATGTCATATGTCATTTTTCATATATATATATATATATATATATATATATATATATATATATATATATTGCCGCATACATGCAGTTCCAAAAAAATGATAGGAAATAATTTTTTTTCTGATAGTGTCAAACTAAAACAACAGATAAAAACAGTTCTGAGGAGCCTACGTTCCACAAACTATAGCTGCTTACTACATTGCTGTTCGAATATCACTTTTTCTTCTCTTTTTAAATTTGTAACGTCTACATAGACGCAACGCGTCTTCAATCCGTTTTAGGAGGGGGGGGTGTTGAACACTTCGCGCAATACTCAATTACTAGAATGTCATGTCATGTCATGTCACGTCTCGTCGTAGTCAGTTGTTAGGAGGACCGCCAGGTAGCATTGCCGCGTACGCGCCTCCTACCACGCGCTCCTGCATCACTACCTAGCGGCCAGAATTGGGAAGGAATAGGATAGCTGCTAAGATTTAGGACGCTTCATAGGTGGTTGGTCCAGCTCCTTTGAAGCAGGCAAACTCGTTTTGTCGTAACATATTTCACATTAAGTTCTTTGGCGATTGTACAGGAATAAAACCCAGAACCTCTGGTTAAAGGTAGGCGACTTCGACACTGACTCACGAGAGCGCTTCAAATTATTGAAAAGTGTTTATTTAACTCCCTTTGTATTTTCAGAGTATATTTAACTAAATTATATTTCTATTATTCGAATGTGTTCTGGTAGTAAAATGTTCACGGCCATCAATACTTGTACATTTCGTGAACATCACATGCGTATTGGTATTTCAATTAAAGTTCGATCTGTATATTTTAATAAGAATACAAGTAATTATATTTTATAATCAAATGGCTATTTATGTAGTATTATCGCATGATATCATTTCAGACTTTAATCCTGTTCCTTTATCATAATAAAATTCTCAACGATGTTTCCTTTTCTTGTTCGCAAAATAATGGAATTTGTTTGTCTTCTGTACTAAAAGCAAAACAAAACTGCGATGTGTGTCAAAAATGGGTTTAACTGTCTCAGAAGCAAATCGATACCAAATATAGATATTTGTGCAAGACAAACCTTGAAATCTTGTTGCGTTGAATTCCCATGGAAACTGCAGCTCTGCACCTATCACGTTCCACAAGTAGCAGTTCACCAGCCGTCTGAGGCAAAATAGCCCCAAAAACACGACAAAATATTTTCACTCACTCATTGTTTATTTACCTCCTCTCAGATTTATTTTTCATGTAGACAGCTGGGAGGATTCGGATCACATGCCACAAAGCCTACCGAGTTTGACACTGTGTGTATAATATATTGGGTCAGAACAATTGAACTCTTTATCGACAATTTTCCGGGTGGCAAGGTCACATGTATAGTCGTAATTGTAAGAATCTTTCTTGATTGCATATAACGGCAAGTAATTGACGGTTATAACTGTTTGTCACGATCCGTGTACACAATCTTATTTGTTTATCCTTTTGATATCTAACATTGCAATTGGTGCTAATGGGTGGTTGCGGATAGCTTAATGCAAACGTTAATGTTACTGCTACTGACACTACGAACGAATGATCATTGAACACTGATGCTACACTATCACTAAAGTTTTCAGATGTCATTAATTTTTTTCTCTCTTTTCCATTTCTTCGCATACTGCCTTACTGATGAAGTTCGTTCGAATCCAATATAGAAAGATACAGCCAAAAATCACTGGTAAGCGTGGATTAACTCGATTAGATCCTACAATTCTGTTCGCACACTTCGTTCACAATCACAAATAATGACGAATTTACTCTCCCTTGGCCGTTAAAGTCAGAAACCGTGAATGTTCTTGAACGCATGAATCGTTGTTCATGCGATTCTCGTGCACTGTCGCGATTATTGTCAGACCACCTCACCTCTCCCTTCACGACACACGCACCGAATTTGTATAATCTACCTGTTTTAACTCCATTACACGAATGCTGTACAGTCGCACCCTCTCGCAATTGCACCCTTTCAGTCTTGTGTAAAGGAACTCCATGAGCCGCACCTCAGTTCCACAGCAATTTACACTACGCTACACGCATGGCGGTTACGCGATCGAAGTAATCAGTCCAGTATCTTCATTCTCTTATAAATGCCTGTAGTGCACGCGAACTACTCCAGAGGTCGTTTTTCGGATTTGTGGTTGAGCTTCACGAAATTGTTTCAAACGGTCAGGGCTTGAACTGGAGCAGCCACGCGAAAATGAGCACTAAAAAACAATAAATAAATAAATAAATAATGCGAGGTCTGCCAGGACTGGTATTACGTTCCACAGGTGACTTATTCGCGGATGAAGACAGCGGTTACACTTGGAATAACACGAATCATTTCCCTCACACACTACCTACCAGGCGTGTCCAGCCTGCTGATATACACGCACGAATGGCACCTGAAGCCCACGAGATTTCGTAGTTCGTCCCCGCGGTTGCCTGTGACGCGGATTCACTCGACACTCAGACTCCTCGCACCACGCGTACACAGCCGTTCCCGCAGCGCGCCGCACGCCGCCTGTGCGATACGGCCATCTGGCTGCGGGGTAGCTGGTGCCGGGCACTGCATTATCAGGCCGTCCGCCGCTGGCCGCGTTGTGTTGACGACCTCCGCTATCGAAGTCAATGTGCAACTGGATTTGGACGGCAAACACAATTCTATGCGTGGAACCAAGTGAATGTGGAAGACTCTCGTCAACGGTAGTTATTATATATTCTGATGGGTCTTTATTCTTCTTTGGTCCTATCTTCCATATACGGAAGTTAGGTGACCCATAACGGGTTTTCTTGGGATAAATTATTCAGGGTGGTTTCCCGTTGCCTTCCCTGATATGATGATGATGATGATGATGATGATAGGGGGTGAAAGGACGAACACAATACAACCATGCCCGAGGCGGGACTCGAACCCGCGATCTTTCGGTACGAGATCGCTACGCCACCACTGCCTTAGCGATCTCGGCCTCCGGATCGGCGGGTCTTTATTAGGAAGAGTCTATTCATCACTTTGAAATTGCACATCTTCTGATGATGGTTACGTCTGTGAAGCTGCCAGTCCGATTACTTCGAAAAACGTAAAGTTACCGACCACACAGGACCAAACTGCCGAACGAAAGTAGGGATGCAACATCAATGTTAATGTTTTCAAAACATCGAATTCTCTATAAAAAGATCTATGTTTCAAGCATCAATGTATTGAAACCGTTGTTTTGCATTCGATGTTTTGACGTTTTTAATGATTTTTTCGTGGATGAACGATGCACATAATCATAATTTTGTAAAAGGTAAAATAAGAAACAATAACTGATGGTATCAATATCTGAATACAAACTCAATCAAAATGAACGCGGTTTGTTCTGTCTTCATCGAGCAGACTGCCATCCCTTGCTCGAGACGATCCTCATGACCTGGTATTTACTTCGTCTTTCCTATATTTCGCACATGGAGAGACGTTGTATAACTATAACTGCCAAATTAAATTTTGTTGCGCAAGTATTTGATGTTAGAGGTTACTAAACTAACTTTAAAACGTCGATGTTTAAAAACATCGATGACTTTTAGTCGATGTATTATTAACATCGATGTTTTGATTTTCAACATCGATGTTTTCTTGTCGATGTCGCATCACTAAACGAAAGAACATGAGAGGATGACGCTGTGCTTGTTCTGTAAAAGCATCATTTATTGCATTTGATTATCTATTCTACTATTAATTTTGAAAACAAATTTTATGCTAAAATAGATATGTTGGAAATGTTATATATGGAAATGTTCAAATGATTTATTGTACTGAGTGAGTTTTCATACTCATTGCACCACTCCTTACGTTATGCAACAGCAAGATACCATAGAAGAGGTGGCCCACCATTAAATATTTGCTTTTCATATTTCGCGTTACGGTACAGTCTTTTGTACATGATTTGTCGATAAAGAACTGTTGCGATGTGTATCTATATTACAATTTTTTGCAGCATTGGTTGGAATACTTAATTTACTGCAGTGATATACGACAGTGTTATTTGTTCTGGAGCAGCGTGCGAGTTCGGTCTTGTTAAAGCATTTGTGCTGCTGCAGGTATGCATATTTTTTCTGTGAGTGGTAAATATGAAAAACGGAAGGCGAAAAATAAAACCTAACTCCCATTGTGCTGCCCTCAAATCCTATTGTTTACTTGCACACAACTTAATTGCAATAATTTATTAATATTGTATTTACTAATAAAAGCTGCGAAACGGAAGGTAGAGAATTTCCCCGTGATGGGAAGTTTTTATGATACTACGAATATTTTAGATCGTGAAGTGTTGTTGACTTTCAACTCTTAATTCTTTTGAAGTAGCACATAGGAGCAGTAAATTCGTATTGAAGATATTAGTTATACATTGAGATGGTCATTGAGTGCATTTAAGGTGGTTATTTGTATTTGAGATGAAAGAGAATTTAATTTGCATTATGATTCTACAAAAAGTAAAAAACTCTACTTGTGCTGTCCTCAAAACCTAATTTTTACTTGAAGATTGTTGTAAAGAACGTAGTTGTAATATAATAATTTATTAATATTGTATTTTACTAATAAAAGCTGCGAAATGGTGAGTTACAGAGTTTTTTCGTGGTACGACGTTTTTACATTTCTACGGTATATATTAGATTATAAAGCGTTGTTGACTTTCTACTATTAAATTGTTTATTCCTTTGAAGTAGCACATAGGATACCGAGCAGTAAATTCACTCTGATGATATTAATTTGCATTTGCTATTTCCTGAGCATACTGCGTTTCCTCGAAGACTGTCGACATTGAAGCAAGAAGAGGAATGTAAGTTTAAAAAAAAACGGCTGAAAGTGTGGATTATATGTTCTTTTAGTGGGGAATAAATGTTGATATTTTTATGATTTCTAGATGATTTTCAAGCTTACTTTATTGCTCTATCATAAAAGATATGACTATCTCAAGAAGCCACATTCCAAATCCCCCGGAAAGGTCAAGCTATTCAACAACACGCGAAATATGTGACTTGCCCAGATATACGTTGTTCATCGGAAACCGCTCGGAAATCGCCGTGTACTTGGGAATGCCCGTGACGAGGCGGGCAGTGAAACCGACCCAATAGGGCGGCCGTGCCTCGTAAAGTCCGCCCCAAATCGCGGGCCGTCTCCTCCGCGTGCGGGAACATGCCACTAACCTGACAGCCGGCCACTCCCGGCGTCCCCCGGGACAAAAGCAGCATTGTAGCGGCGCGACGCCCCGATAGCTTCCCGTCCCGACGTCGAACCCGATAACCACGCACGCCGGCGCCCCCGCGGCGAGGACGGCGAGGACGGCGAGGGCCCCGCGGCGGGCGAAGCGGGCCACGCAGGAAGCGCTCCTTCACGAACGGATGTCGACTCTTAAACCCTGCGCTTTACGTGGTAGTTGCGTTCGCCTCCGCCGCCGCCGCCATCGCTGCCTTCGCCTCCATTTCCGCCTTGGCGTTCGTCTTGAACACCGCCTGCGTCTCCGCTTCCACCTGCAATTCGCCTCCATATCCGCTTCCACTTCTGTTTCTGTCTGGCTCCGCTTCGGTCTCCGCTTCGGTCTCCGCTTCGGTCTCCGCTTGGGTCTCCGCTTGGGTCTCCGCTTGGGTCTCCGCTTGGGTCTCCTCGTCCGTCTCCGCTTGGGTCTCCTCGTCCGTCTCCGCTTCGGACACCGTTTCCGCTCCTGTCTCCCCCCTGTTTCCACTTACTCTCCGCTTGCATATTTGCCTCCTCGCCCCCTCCCGCACCAGCCACCCCATCCGCCACCGCTGCGACGTCGCCGGAGGTGAGGGCAGTAAAGCACGTGACAGATGCCCCGACCCCCGGCCTCGCGGCCGAAGGCCCAGCGCGGAGCGCGCCACCCCTGACGCGGCAGCAGGGCAGTGGAGTCGCAGCGCCGAACGCACGGCCAAAAAGCGGAATCGGCGATATAAAGGTGAGCGTATTGGTCCCAAGTTCGGTTATAGTTTCGTTTGGTAACGGTCAGCCTGTTGTACCCAAGTTTGCGGTTTCAAACACGATCGAAGCAGTGGACTTTTAAGGGTGAAATGTCCATCGTACGTCTTCCGCCGGAGGTGACGTAAAGCCGGCTGCCCCATTTAGTAGATTTACTGTATATAAAAGATTCTGAAACCTAGAACAAGTCTCTGAGCTACATTCAAATCGTCTGTTTCGTTGCCCGAGATTGTACCTTCTTTCTCCGGTAAATGGTGAAAGGAGCGTAGCGAAATTTGCGTGATCAGACGGAACAGCGGGGCTAATGGCCTGAGTCTCGTCACGTTAAACAAGGCATTAACTAACTAATTAACTAACAACACGGGCGAATTTGAGTGGGAAGCGGAAAGGGGGCGCCCCGAAATAGGAAGAGAAATAGACTAAGGAACACAATATCAGAAATACGAATTTACATTGTAAAAAATGATTTCACCGATCGATTCTTTTGTCCCCTCCAAATTAACCTTGTGGAAAAGGGGAATTTATTACCTTTAAATTTTTTTACATTGCACTGCTGCCTTACGGCTTAAGTTCTTATGAATGCTTATGAACAGATCGTGTCAGGTACTTGCAATTTTCTTGTAACGCCTGTTTGTTCGCTATTATGCGGTGAACATTTTTGATGTGAATAAGAGACATTTTAAATGATACAGTGATCCGGTTTTGAAGTTTTTCAACCAAATATTTATAGTTATTCTTAACAACTACTACTACTATAATTCTATTGTGTTCATCTCTGTAGTTAGTAAGTGCTCAGAAACTATTATACTCGTACACAGCATTGTATTTCATTATCAAGAAAAATTAAAATATTAAATAAATGTCAACGAATGTAATTACAAATCATCAATTTTAATACCTGAATATGTGTAATGAAATATATTTAAAAATGAAGATATATCTAATGGCAGATTGCATTTAATTAAAAGTTTTTAACTTTCTGGGAAGCAATTTGCATGCTTATTTTTAAACTAATCTTTTCATTCTTGTGTTCATAGTATTGTTTAATTTGGATAATGTATAAAATTTAGAGAAACAGTGGATACAATGCAAAAGAAAAATGTTCATTTGCCAGAATTATTTTGACGTTAAAAAGCAATAAACACAAAAAGAATAATAAGGACGTATGGGGAACGAATTGAATGTTTTGACCTCTTAGTCTGGAGTGCGGGACCACTGAGGAACATGTGCCGAGATTGAATGGTTCCGGAGGCTCGCTGGATATAAATCGGGGCCCCGCAGCGAGGAAGCGGCAGGAGTCAGACGAGGAGGAAGAGAGGAGGGGGCGGGGAGTGCCAGAAAAGCTCTCCGTTTGAGGAAAAGAACCATTGTTCGCGAGCTTTTTACTTGAAAAGATTTTTTCCAATAATTTTTAATATATGACTCCTTTTTCATCCTAGAATATATGACTACAAATGTCACGCATACTCAGTTTTTGTTTAAGAAAGTAAATTTTTGAACAGCCTACCCTTTATCTTTTTTAAAATGTATTCATTTTCGAACTACATTTTCTCATATTTATCGTGTTGAAATTATATTGACAACAAAAGAAGTGTTTTGTGCATCACAAAATAATGTTATTTAGAGATATATGAATTTTCTGGAAATGACATGGTGCCAGCAATGTGCCAGGGGTTTTGCGTTGTAGGACATAATTTGAAGTTCACCACGTGAGTCATTGTGGTTTGAATAAGTTATTTTTATATTAATTTAATTTGCAATTTATTTTATTCGAAGTGTTAAACGCCTTAGTTGTTAGTAGCAGGTTGCTTAAGTACGTTTTTGTGATTCTGGGCAATACGGAATTTAACTGCTGTCGTGGTGTTTGGGGTAAATTACTCTGCTAGTGCTTCTTGTTGCGACATCAGAAAATATATTTAAACCGAACGTGTCCTAAGAAGGTTAAAAACGTTTGCATGTTACTAAAACAAATGGAAAAATAAAATCAAATAATATACACAATATGAGAAAACGTTTTCTATATTTTTCACAATTTATACTGTATTTTCTTAACTAGTATTTCTCTTAAGGACAAGTCCCTTTAATTATTTTTTACAGCAGAGAATTATATATTTATTTTATTTCATACAATACAATCTTGAATTTTGAATCTTTGAAGTTTTCCAGCTTTCTAACACGACGTTTCAGGAGATTTTGCGTCCCCATCTTCACGCCTAATGAAAAAAAAATGATCTGAATTAATAAATACTAACAGCTAACTTAGCTTAATTTAAAGTCTCAAAAATTAACATATTAAAAAAAACTTACTATTCTTTCGTACAACAACTTTTTAGATCCAACAGAAGTTAACTCATCATCTGCCATCTTGTGACCCGCTGGGCAAGCTGATACAATGTTGAAAAAGATTTTGAAAAAAGTCTTTAAAATTTTTTTTGATATGTAGAAAAGATTCGCTTATTAAATTAACAATTTTAAGAAAGTAGAGCTCATCCACTGGTCACGAAAAGTAATACTACTGACACTCGCACGTTCTGGAACTAAATTGGAAGTGATTTCAAGACGCGAGCAGAGCAGGGGAAGGGAAAGTTTTATTCTATAATGAAACGTGAATTACTACATATGTCACACACTTGAAGTCCTACATATTCCAAATGACAGTCTTTGTGGGACAAACTAAGACAAAACAGAAAGATAGAATTCATCAGCATAGAAGAATCATTTTAGAAGAACCAGTTAACCAAAACTCTATTTCCAAGCACAGGTTAGATATAAACCATCAAATAGAATTCAATGACCCACTGCTTTTAGAAGTGGAATGAAGATACAAGGATAATAACGGACATGCTGCAGTTTAAAATTCGGCAGACCAGGAATTCAATACCTGAATTAAACTCAATGAATCATGATGCGGGGGGAGGACGACGAAAAGCACGAGAGGCCCTATCGGTCTGTGAACCAAATCCCTGATTCCGCGCTCTTCGTTGTCTTTCTACGACACTACAGTCAATTGTAGGAAGTCAGACTGTAGAGAACGTCCGCATACTTCCAGTACTGGCGGATGTTTTCTACATGGAAGTAGGGAGGGACTGATGTGTGTGTGT
>BOPP01000137.1:2517483-2529006 GCA_017312745.1 Gryllus bimaculatus | reverse complement strand
TCCTCAGCGCGGGTGCGTCGCAAGTTACGGCGCCTTTACCCAGCCCCTCCCTCCCTCCCCTTCCCTCTCCCCCGCCACCCACCTCACCCCCGAGCCCTGCCGGGCGGCGCTCGGCGCACGGCATACTCTTTTGCTATTGTTTTGTAACGTGGGAGTTTTAATTGTGAGTTGTCGTGCCGTTCCTTTGTTTTGTTTCAGCAGTGATAACTAAATTGCAATATTACATTTTCATGCACACTCCTATGTAGTTAATAATTCCTTTGTTAGCGAAAGGTGGTGCCAACACGTAAGGTTCTCGGCAGGCGCAGGCGCAGAGGAGACGCGCGCGCGGCGCACACACGATGCGTCAGCGGCGAGGACGCACGCAATTAGGCATTAAAATAATAAGCGCATACGACGCGCGGCGGGGGGGGGGCAGCAGGGGGATGGGAGGCCCGGCGGCCGGCGTGAACGCGTGGAGATTCGCGTGCAACGCAGCCGCGCGAAATCAAGAGGCGACGACTGCATCCCTCAGCAAGTCCACGGAAACCTCCGGCTCGTTTTCTTTACGTGGTACTAATCGACTAGGGGAATATTCATTTAATTTTCCTGTTTATTTTACGAGGCATGGGAAGACTAGTACCAAAAGAAATGAAGAATACATAGTGTAAAATTCTTTATTTTAGAATTATTTAGAAAATTTAAAATAAGAATACAACTGTCTGTAAAAAAAATAGGGATCTGTAGGATATTAAAATTAAATCTAGAAAGATAATTTCTAATAGGTATAAGAATAATGTTTCGATGTATACAAAAATTGGCAACTCCCCTCAGCCAACCGAGAGGCGTCTCAGTGACAAGTCTCCTGTCGCAAATGGTGGACTGGGAGTGGTTTCTCTGTGAACATCGTATGCACTAGCACACGAGGTTAACTGATTAGGATATGTGGATTAAAAAAAGTAGTGTAAGTGGAGAAAAACGAGCTTCTTTTGTGATGTTATCATCTGTTGCACGTATTACTATTTGTTTTTTGGGTTACGTAAGGCTTACTATTTTTGTTTTATTTTTGTCTCAAATTTGGTATGAATTAGGACGTCCATAAATTACATAAAACAAATTCAGCGTGTTGGAGTATCGGCTTCTCCCACTGTAACGCACCCTAACGTGCATTGGCAACCCTACTAATAATTTAATACGTTAGTTGACAACCCCCATTTACCAGAAGTACACATATATTACATCGCACTGATAACAATTTGTATACATTTTATTTGCATTCATATTAAGTATATGGTACAATTAGTTGGGCGAGCTGGCCGCATCTAACACATCAGATAGGGCACAAATTTGAGTTCAAGTTTAGACGCATAGAGAGAACGTTTTGGGACAACCTGTGCATACGCGCTCATGGATGAGCATAGGCGAGATCTACTGGACGTTTGACAAATTAATGGGAGTTCCTAGGAATTTTAGACAGTAGGATGATTTTGGATATAATCTTCTTTATCTTTCTCTTTCCGTGTCCATATTACCTATTGATGATATCCATTTATTGTACAATTTGGTACATAAATTTTCATATATTTGCAGTTCTGAGAATTAATTATTTTAATCTTTTGTATAAACTGGGATAAAAGGGAATATTTAAGCAAATCTTTTTATAAATACCTATTATCGTGTTCACTGAACTATATCACCTCCTATTTATCTTCCCTATGTAATCGTGCCTCTCCCTCTCTTCGCGATACGTATATGTGGAATGACCGCTTTATAAATTTTTTCTGTTATATACTGTTACGAATAGAACTTTATTGTAGGTGTGAAAAAAGTAGTTAGTTCAGTTGAGGGTGAAAATGGGTGAAAAGAAGGCCCCCTTCCTCACATTTCAGGTATCTTTTGCACTATATTGCGGTACTGCTCGTCGTTGTTAATAGTAATGTGTTCCGTAGATTATTTTATTAGTTATATATTTAAGGGGTAGTGCCCTTTATGGGGCATTTCTGGTGAAAAAAATGGAGAATTAAAGCATAAGGATTAATTTTATGTTTATTATATATGATAATATGAATAATTGGTTGGAATTTCAATTTAAGTTTATATCGTGCATATTGGTTGGTTAAAACGGAAGCTATTATTTATTCGAAAAGTTGGATTTTTGCGGACTATCTTTCAATTTGCAGTGGTTGTGCAATGATCTTCATTAATTTATTAGGATATGATGATAAATTAAAATGTTGTATAGGTAAACATATTTATGTTAATACCTTGGCTTGCTCATATTATAAGGATAAAGAAAAGGGATTAAAAACAAAATAAGAGTTTTGAGCAAAAGACTAATCAATATTAGTTAATCTCATATTAATAATTTCATTAATTAAAAAAACTATATATGCAATTTCATTTCAGGCCATTGGAAGGCAACAAATTATAAGTTTTCTTAACATTTACGACATTGTTCATAATTTTTTCCATCAGAAAATCTGGTCAAAGTGAATAAAATGCTAAGCAAAACATTCCATTCTTATTCAGATCACCAGGCTAATTATAACAAGAGAATAAGAGTAATGGTAATCCAATAATAATAATACATCACTAATAATTAATATTTTCTATTATTATTTATATTATATAATATTTTATTATTAATGTATAATTTGAAAATGGAGAAGAGCTATCTAAAATTGGTTTACTTCTTGGGGATGCGACTCGATCACCCCGCGGACGCCTTCACGGGACATATTTTTACATATGTTGCTGAACGGGCCTGCTCTAAACCGTGGCTTCCCATATCTCTGAAAATACACGCATGAGCCAGCCCTCGCTGCATTAGTGAGACCAGCTCTACATTGATTGCTGTTTACCTTCACTTCCTGTGCGACTCATAAAACATCGGGCGGTTGGAATTTCCTTTTGGGGCTGACTGGGACCGGGCCCTACGTGCTCGCAGTCCTACGGCAGGGCCACTTGTGGAAACGTGGTTTGGAACAGATACACGAGTCCCCGGCGACCGTAAATGTGTGTGTGGAACGTCGTGGTCAGAGCTCACGCTCACTCTTATGACGGGCACGTCACGCTGCGGGGGGCGGGCGGAGGCGGAGGCGGCGGAAGGTGTAGACGGCGGCGGCGGAGGGTGGAACGGAGGCGTGCGAGTTGCGGCGGAGTGGGTGGAGGCGGCGGGTTAGGCGGCGGAGGCGGGTCGGGAGGGCGGCGGGAGGCTGGGCGGGATGGCGGCGGAGGCGGCGGAGGGCGGCGGGAGGTGGCGGAAGTCGGGGGGAGGCTGGCGGAGGCGGCGGAGGCGGCGGAGGCGGGCGAGGCGGCGGAGGCGGCGGGGCGTGGGGCGCGGCGGCGGTGGCGCGGCGGAGGCGGCGGCGGAGGGCGGGCGGAGGCGGCGGCGGAAGGCGGGGGAGGCGGCGGCGGAGGCGGCGGTCGGAGGCGGCGGCGGAGGCCGGCGGCGGAGCGGCGGCGGCGGAAGGCGGCGGCGGGGAGGCGGCGGCGAGGCGGCGGGCGGAGGCCGGCGGCGGAGGTTCGGCGGCGGAGGCGGGCGGCGGAAGGCGGCGGCGGAGGCGGGCGGCGGAGGCGGCGGCGGTAGGCGTGGCGGCGGAGGCGGCGGCGTGAGGCGGCGGGGGTCGTGCGGAGGCGGCGGAGTTGCGGCGGCGGAGGCGGCGGTTAGGCGGGCGAGGCGGCGGCGAGCGGCGCGCAGGCGGCGGAGGCGGCGGGCGGAGGCGGAGGGGCGGTCGGAGGCTCGGAGGTTCTGTTGGCGGATGGCGGCGGCGGAGGCGGTGTAGGCGGCGGGGGCCGTGAGGGCGCGCTGGTCGGTCGCGGAGCGCGCGCGTGTCGGCGGAGGCGGCGGGCGGGAGGGTCGCGGCGGCCTGCGTGTGGTTGGCGGCGGCTGGAAGGCGGAGCCCGGAGGCGGGGCGGCCGGCCGGGCGGCGAGAAGTTGCGTCGTTAATTCAAACAAACGCGATAGTTTGCTTGCGGATACCAGATCGCATACCGTGCGGAATATTAACTGCGGTCCCATTTAATGCGGTTTTAATAATGTCCACAAATTTCAAGTCACGAAATATTTTTCATATACTTTCACTTCCTCGGACCGTAGGCAAATATGAACGTTAGGAATTAAATTGAGTTTTGAAATTGTAAACAAATCATAATATGAGGAAGTGAAATCATTTCTTTGCAAAGGAGTTTTCGGAATTCTTCTGATGATTGATTAAATTTGCTGTAGGAATTGATTTATCTCAGCCCATTGTGGAGGGTTAAACTCGTCAATTTCTAGAGAAACTATTGGGCAACCAGTGGGATTTACAGTATTCTATATTGAAGAGTCCATCGTAAAAACTATTTCATTAAACTAATGGTACCTTTTAATATTATAATATCGTTAGATAATACCATTAGTTTTATGCAACCTACCTCTAACATATCTTCCATCATTTAGTTCCATTTAGTCGGGATCACTAGTTTGCCATTAGGAAATATTCTTTCAATTTAACTCAATAGTTCTGATGATCTGACACAATTTCTCACTTCAAATATAATATATAATATCATTCAGTTATCTTTTTTCTTCCTCCTTGCTTTTTAACATGAATAATGAGGAAGCAAACTGGGAACTTACTTCAACATCCACGACCTTGAATTTTCGTACTATATATTCATTTCATTTAATTAATATTTAATAATTAGTTATCAATATAAATTGTATAGTTCTAATAAATAACTTAATATGTCCTCTTATTATTTGGTATCAACTGTAGATAGTGTATCTACTTCGATTATTTTTTTTTCACTTTCTTCATTCCAATGGATGAAAAATGTTGCAATGAATTTTGTTGTCTTTGACAAATCTATAATTGGATCAACCAAATTATGTGATTATTTTTCTTCTGAATATCATTTTCAAGGATTTCTTCCTTTCAATACTCACAAAGTGCATACTGTTTTTTGACGGTTAATTTGTAATTGTTCTATGTAGCGTTAAGGTATCCTGGCGTGAACGAGCTACTAATAGACGAACATTTAACTATTATTCACATTCGATACCTTAGGATTTCGCGAAGAATATACGCGAAACAGAAAATCAATTTTAAAAAAAATTTCCGGGTAATATTTGTAACGTTTCCTAACACCCATTGGGATCGGAAGGGGAAGTATTAGAAAACTTCGTTTGGTAGACTGTGGCAATGAGAAACAATTGGCTCAGGACCCCAAAGACCCAGAAAACCGGGGTCTACAGCTTTAGAACGCGAGTTGTGTTATGCCGATGGATAATTGTTGTTCTACAAACAGGCGGCAGTTTTGTGAGACTACTTTGGGTCATGATTGCATGTCTAAGCTCTTTCTTAAGTCTAATGTAAATCTAGAATATGAATCAGAACGCAATTGTTCGGTAGATGTTCTTTTATGTTTTATTGTAATCGTCGTGAGGAGAATTATGTTCCATCCATACAAATTCTTCATTTCGGACATTTCTCCGGGGAATCTCCGCAGCAAACATCTTCCGGACTACACACACCTAAGCAACAGACGGCGCAAATCACCATCGCCACCTTCGCAACGGCACATTCACACAAACGACCTCACTAGCTAACGCACCGCCACCACAATTTATGGCTCACCATGCCAACATCCTCTCACTCGCTAACGCTGCACAATCTCGCAACCACCGCCATGCCCCAACACCACCAACACCCAGGCAAAAGGCACATCAATCGCATTCACGTTCACCTTGCAAAGCCCTGCCACCACAATTACGGCACCATCATTCAAACAACTCACCTCGCTAACGTCACGACCACCGACAATTACGGGCACCACCATGGCCAACATTCTCACCTCGCTAACCGCTGCACTATCTCGCAAAACACCGCCATCACCACATCAAACCATCCCCGACACCACCAAACCTGGCAAAGGGGCCATCCCGGCATACACCCTTCACGCTTGCAAACGGCCACACCCACCGAGAATTACGGCACATCATTACACACACTTACCGATCAGAGCGACGACTGGCATCCCCAGCAAGTCCCACAGAAACCTCGCTCGTTTTCTTTACGTGTACTAATCGACTAGGAATATTCTTTATTTTCCTGTTATTTTACGAAAGAAATGAAGACTAGTACCAAAGAAATGAAGAATACATAGGTGTAAAATTTCTTCTATGTTTTAGAATTATTTTAAGAAAATTTTAAAATAAGAATATAACTGTCTGTAAAAAAAATAGGGATCTGTAGGATATTAAAATTGAATCTAGAAGATAATTTCTAATAGAGTATAAGAATAATGTTCTCGATGTATACAAAAAATTGGCCAACTCCCCCTCAGCCAACCGAGAGGCGTCCAGTGACAAGTCTCCTGTCGCAAATGGTGGACTGGGAGAGGTTTGTCTGTGAACATCGTATGCACTAGCACACAGGTTAACTGATTAGGATATGTGGGATTAAAAAAAGTAGTGTAAGTGGGAGAAAACGAGCTACTTTTGTGATGTTATCATCTGTTGCACGTATTACTATTTGTTTTGGGTTAGTAGGCTTACTATTTGTTTTATTTTTGTCTCAATTTGTATGAATTAGGACCGTCCATAAATTACATAAAACAAATTCAGCGTGTTTGGAGTATCGCTTCTCCCACCTGTAACGCACCCTAACGTGCATTGCAACCCTACTAAATAATTATATACCGTTGTGACAACCCCCATTTACCAGAAGTAACAATATATTACATCGCACTGATAACAATTTGTATACATTTTATTTGCATTATATATTAAAGTATATGGTACAATTAGTTGGCGATGCTGGCCGCATCTAACAATCAGATAGGGCACAAATTTGAGTGAAGTTAGGACGCATAGAGGAGAAAAGTTCTGACAACCTGTGCATACGCGCTCATGGATGACGCATAGGCGAGAATCTACTGCGACAAATTAATTGGAGTCTAGAATAGACAGTAGATTGATTTTGAATATAATCTTCTTTATCTTTCTTATTCAGTCCATATACTATTGATGATATCCATTTATTGTAACAATTTGGACATAAAATTTAATTTATTTCAGTTTTAGAAATTAATATTTTAATCTTTTGTATAAGACTGGAAAAAGGGAATTATTTTAGCAAAAATTTTATAAAACCATTACGTGACACTGAACTAACACCCCCTACCCCTATGTAATGCTGCCTCACCCCTCTCTTTCGCGATACGTAATATGTGGATGACCCTTTATAAATTTTTCTGTTATAATGTTACGGAATTGAAACTTTAAATTGTAGGTGTGAAAAAAGTAGTTAGTTCAGTGAGGGGAAAATGGGGAAAAGAGGAAAACATTCAGGTACCTTTTGCACTAATGCGGTACTGCCGTTCGTTGTTAGAAGTAATGTGTCGTGAGACATATTAGTATATATTTAAGGTAGTGCCCCTTTTATGGGCATTTCTGTGAAAAAATGAGAATAAAGGCAATAGGATTAATCTAGTGTATAATGAAAATTGAAAATGTTGTTGATCAATTATAGTTTAACGTGCAATGGTGGTAAAACGGAAGCTATTATTTATTCGAAAAAGTTCGATTTGCGGACTTTATTTCCAATGTTGCAGTGGTGTGCAATGATCTCATAATTATAGAAGAGAAAAAGTAAATGGTAATGGAAACAATATTTATTGTTAATACCGCTGCCCATTATTATAAGGAAAAGAAAAAGAATTAAAAAACAAAAT
Organism: Gryllus bimaculatus; assembly: GCA_017312745.1. Classification (NCBI taxonomy): domain Eukaryota; kingdom Metazoa; phylum Arthropoda; class Insecta; order Orthoptera; family Gryllidae; genus Gryllus; species Gryllus bimaculatus. The sequence continues at coordinate 2,521,308 of BOPP01000137.1, read as the reverse complement.
AAAAGTTGAGCAAAAGACTAATCAAATATTAGTAATCTCATAAAAATCTCATTAAATAAAAACTAAAAATGACAATCATTTCAGGGCCCTTGGAAAGGCACAAATTATAGTTTTCTTAACATTTAAGACATTGTCCATAGTTTTTTCCAATCAGAAAACTGTCAAAAGTGAATAAAATGCTAAGCACAAACATCCATTCTTATTCAGACACCAGGCATTATAACAAGAAAAAGAGTAATGTAACCAATAATAATAATAATAATAATAATAATAATAATAATAATAATAATAATAATAATAATAATAATTTTTATTATTATTATTATATAAATATTTTTATTATTATGTAAATTTGAAGATGAGAAGAGCTACATAAATTGTTTAATCTTGGTGCGAATCGATCACCCGCGACGCCTTCACCGACATATTTTTACAATGTTGCGAACGCCCTGCTCTTAAACCGTGGCTTCCCAACTCGAATTACACGCCAATAGCCAGCCCTCGCGCATTAGTGGACAGCCTAACATTGATTTGCTGTTCCCCTCACCCTGTGCGACATAAAACACGGGCGGTGGAATTCCTGCGACTGACCGGGCCCCTACGTGCTCGCAGCCTACGCAGGGCCACTTGTGGAAACGTGTTTTGACAGAAAACGAGTCCCCGGCGACCGGAAAGCCTGTGACAAACGTCGTGGTCAGAGCTCACGCTCACTCTTATGACGGGCACGTCACGCTGCGGGGGGCGGGCGGAGGCGGAGGCGGCGGAAGGTGTAGACGGCGGCGGCGGAGGGTGGAACGGAGGCGTGCGAGTTGCGGCGGAGTGGGTGGAGGCGGCGGGTTAGGCGGCGGAGGCGGGTCGGGAGGGCGGCGGGAGGCTGGGCGGGATGGCGGCGGAGGCGGCGGAGGGCGGCGGGAGGTGGCGGAAGTCGGGGGGAGGCTGGCGGAGGCGGCGGAGGCGGCGGAGGCGGGCGAGGCGGCGGAGGCGGCGGGGCGTGGGGCGCGGCGGCGGTGGCGCGGCGGAGGCGGCGGCGGAGGGCGGGCGGAGGCGGCGGCGGAAGGCGGGGGAGGCGGCGGCGGAGGCGGCGGTCGGAGGCGGCGGCGGAGGCCGGCGGCGGAGCGGCGGCGGCGGAAGGCGGCGGCGGGGAGGCGGCGGCGAGGCGGCGGGCGGAGGCCGGCGGCGGAGGTTCGGCGGCGGAGGCGGGCGGCGGAAGGCGGCGGCGGAGGCGGGCGGCGGAGGCGGCGGCGGTAGGCGTGGCGGCGGAGGCGGCGGCGTGAGGCGGCGGGGGTCGTGCGGAGGCGGCGGAGTTGCGGCGGCGGAGGCGGCGGTTAGGCGGGCGAGGCGGCGGCGAGCGGCGCGCAGGCGGCGGAGGCGGCGGGCGGAGGCGGAGGGGCGGTCGGAGGCTCGGAGGTTCTGTTGGCGGATGGCGGCGGCGGAGGCGGTGTAGGCGGCGGGGGCCGTGAGGGCGCGCTGGTCGGTCGCGGAGCGCGCGCGTGTCGGCGGAGGCGGCGGGCGGGAGGGTCGCGGCGGCCTGCGTGTGGTTGGCGGCGGCTGGAAGGCGGAGCCCGGAGGCGGGGCGGCCGGCCGGGCGGCGAGAGTTCGCGTCGTTAATCAAACAAACGCGTTATTGCTTGCGGGATAAGATCGCAACCGCTTGCGAGATAATTATATTTCCGCGGTCCATTAATGCTGTTTAATAATGTCCACAAATGTCTCAAGTCACGAAATATTTTAATTATACTTTCACTTTCTCGGACCCGTAGGCAAATATGGAACGTTTAGGAATTAATTGAGTTTTGAAATTGTAAACAAATTAATAATATGAGGAAGTGAATCATTGCTTGCAAAGGAGTTTTCGGGAATTCTTCTGATGATGATTATTTGCTGTAGGATTGATTTATATCAGCCATGTGGAGGGTTAAACTGTCAATTCTAGAGAAACTAATTGGGCAACCAGTGGAATTTACAGTATTCTAATGAAGAGTCATCGTAAAAAGCTATTTCATTTAAACTCATGGTACCTTTAATATTTATAATATCGTTAGAATACAACTAGTTTATGAAACCCTACTCTAACATCTTCCACATTTAGTTCCCATTTAGTCGATCACAGTGCCATTAGAAATAATCTTTCAATTTCAACTCAAAGTTCTGAGATATGACACAATTTCCACTTCCTAAATAAAATATATAATTATCATCAGTATATCTTTTTTCTTCCCCTCCTGCTTTTAACATGAAAATGAGGAAGAAAACTGGAACTCTACTTCAAACATCCACGACCTGAATTTTTCGTTACATCATATATGCATTCATAATAATATTAATACATTAGTGATCATAAAAATTGTATAGTTCTAAAAAACTTAATATGCCTCTTATTACTTTGGTAATCAACTTGTAAGATAATGTCACACTTCGATAATTTTTTTCACTTTTCTTCATCCAATGGAGAAAAAGTTGCAATGACATTTGTTGTCGACAAACAAAATTGACAAACAAAATTAAGGATTATTTTCTTTCTGAATATCATTTCAAGGATTTCTTCCTCTCAAACATCACAAAGTCATTACTGTTTTTGACGTTAAATTTGTAATTGTTTAATGTAGAATAGGTATTCTGCGTGAACGAGCATACAATAGACGAACATAACTATTATTCTACATTCAACCTTAGATTCGCGAAGAATACCGAACAGAAAACTCAATTTTAAAAAAAATTCCGAAATTTTGTACGTTTCCAACAACCCATGGATCGGAAGGGAAGTACTTAGAAAAACTTCGTTTTGTAGACTGTGGCATGAGAAACATTGCTCAGGACCCCAAAGACCCAGAAAACCGGGGTCTACAGCTTTAGAACGCGACGTAATCGTGTTATGCACGATGGAAATGTTTGTTCTACAAACAGCGCAGTTTTGTGAGACTACCTTTTGGGTATATTACAGCAAGTGTTTCAAAGTCAATGTAAACTAGAATGAACAGAAACCAATATTCGGAGATGTTCTTTTATGTTTATTGTAATCACTGAGAGAAATGTCTCCATCCAACAAATTCTTCATTCGACATTTCTCCGGAATCTCCGCAGCCAAACACGTCTTCCCGACTAACACACTAAGCAACACGACCGCCGCCAACATCGCCACCGCCACCACGCAAAGGCACATCACACAAACACCGTCACCTTGCTAACGCCACCGCCTCCACAATTACGGCACCACCATGCCAACATCCTCTCCTCGCTAACGCTGCCACCATCTCGCAAACACCGCCATCCCCAACACCACCAACACCAGGCAAAGGCACATCACGCATTCACCTTCACCTTGCAAACGCCCCTGCCACCACAATTACGGCACCATCATTCAAACACACTCACCTCGCTAACGTCACCACCACCACAATTACGGCACCACCATGCCAACATTCTCACCTCGCTAACGCTGCCACTATCTCGCAAATACCGCCATCAGCACATCAAACCATCACCAACACCACCAACACCAGGCAAAGGCACTTCACGCATACACCTTCACCTTGCAAACGCCACCACCACCACCACAATTACGGCACCACCATGCCAACATCCTCACCTCGCTAACGCTGCCACCATCTCGCAAACACCACCATCACCACATCAAACCATCACCAACACCAGGCAAACGCACATCACGCATTCACCTTCACCTTGCAAACGCCACCGCCACCGCAATTACGGCACCATCATTCAAACACACTCACCTCGCTAACGCTTCCACCCTCTCGTAAACACCATTATCACCTAAATACCATCACCAACACCACACCCAGGCAAATATCACCTTCACACCAC
>BOPP01000137.1:2473076-2483702 GCA_017312745.1 Gryllus bimaculatus | reverse complement strand
AGAAGGAAGAAAGCAAGGAAGAAGAAGAAGAAGGAAGAAGAAGAAGAAGGAAAGGAAGAAGAAGAAGAAGAAGAAGAAGAAGAAGAAGAAGAAGAAGAAAGAAGAAGAAGAAGATAGAAGAAGAAGCTTTAAATATAGCAATAAGAAGAAGAAGGTAAGAAGAAGAAGAAGAAGAAGAGAAGAGAAGAAAGAAGAAGAAGAAGAAGAAGAAGGAAGAAGAAGGAAGAAGAAGGAAGAAGAAAAGAAGGAAGAAAGAAAGAAGAAGAAGGGAAAAGAACAAGGAAGAAGAAGAAGCGTAAGAAGAAGAAGAAGAAGAAGAAGAAGAGAAATCTAAATCACAAGAAAGAGAAGAAGAAAGAAGAAGAAGAAGAGGAAAAAAGAAGAAGAAGAGAAGAAGAAGAAAAGACAACAAGAAGAAGAAGAAGAAGAAGAAGAAGAAGGGAAGAAGAAGAAGAAGAAGAAGAAAGAAGAAGAAGAAGAAGAAAGAAGGATTTATGGAAGAAGAAGAAGAAGAAGCGGAGAAGAAGAAGAAGAAGAAAGAAGGAAAGAAGAAGAAGAAAAGGAAGAAGAAAGAAGAAGAAAAGGAAAAAGGAAGAAGAAAGAAGAAGAACAGAAGAAGAGAAGGAAGAAGAAGAAGAAGAAGGAAGAAGAAAGGAAGAAGAAGGAAGAAGAAGAAGAAGAAGAAGGAAGAAAGAAGAAGAAGAAGAGAAGAAGAAGAAGAAGAAGAAGAAGAAGAAGAAGAAAGAAGAAAAGAAGAAGAAGGAAGTGAAGAAGAAGAAAAGAAGGAAAGAAGAAGAAGAAGAAGGAAAGAAGAAGAGAAGAAGGAAAGAAGAAAGAAGAAGAAGAAAGAAGGAAGAAGAGGAAAAGAAGAAGAAGGAAAGAAGCAAGAAGAAGAAGAAGAAGAAGAGAAGAAGAGAAGAAGAAGAAGAAGGAAGAAGAAGAAGAAGAAGGAAGAAGAAGAAGGAGAAGAAAGGAAGAAGAAAGAAGGAAGAAGAAGAAGAAGAAGATAGGAAGAGAGAAAGAAGAAGAAAGGGAAGAAGAAGAAGGAAGAAGAAAGAAAACAGTTATACTATTTTTTCAGGCCTAGAGGATGGCTCATGGTTTACGGTACGAGCTTCCGTGGTGTTGGAGTTCCAGGTTCAATTCTCGTCGAAGCAAAAAATAGTGTGTAAGCTTCCTTGAAAATCGGCCCCCGGTTTCTTGTAGCTGTGTGACAAGAAAAGCTCTGTAGGCGACTCTTGCTCAGTTACGGTGAGGGAAGACGTAAATACTCGCCGTAACTCAAGCATGAAAATAAGAACTAGGTTCAGGTATGGAGGACAGCAGTTAGCGTCCAGGAAATCGCGTCTATCGAACCCAAATAGCCAAATACAACTATTTCTGCATATATTTTCAGACACAGAGAGAGTTTTTGACAACTTTCGTTCTTGACATAGTTCAGAATTGTTCAAATAAGTTGTCAATTAAACTGTTTCTTCGGACGTTAGGCATCTAAAATTAACTGCTGGCTGTCTTTAAGTGCCTTTCATTTTATACCTTTATGAGGCCTTTTTTATTAAGTGAGAGAAAAATGTGAAGGTGAGTGAAAGTTTAAAATTAAAAGTTTTCATTGTAGGAACAACATTTAAAAGAATTATTGAAAAACAGCATTCGTGCATATAGTGAAACATACGAATTATAAGTTTCTGATAAAGAAGTTCACTCATTAGCAGATTAACCAAAGTTCACATCTCACATTCTGTCGAATGCCCCTTCGTAAAATGTATCATCTTATCCGCAAGGAAGGACACAGTACTGTAAGATAACTGTTCTCCCAGAGAGCACACCTCAACCCAGCCAATAACCATGAGTTCCGTTCTTCAAGAACGTTCTGCGTAACGTTTGTTCTGCAGAGCCACGGGGAACTCCGAAATCCCCGTCTACGAGCCCGAAACCTCTGAAAGGGCGGACAATCGCCGCCCCCCCCCCCACACCCATCGCCCGATAAAATTCAGAATAGAAGACCGAGAATCGATTGCGTTCCGGCGATGGCCTTTGAAAACCGCAAAGTGGCGGGCACCCGTGAGATCGCCCACTCCGCGGGCGGCCAGGGCGGGCGCATCGCCCGGGGCGACCGCGCCATCAGATACGGCTGTAGGCCAGCCTCTCGCCCGCCCCCCTCCGCCCCTTCCCTGCCGCCCACGCCATCCCGGCGGCGCCTTCTCCTTCTCTTTTCCCTGACTCATCCTGATTCACAGCCTCGTCGCCACCCCGGAAAATGGATTTAATTGGTTTAGTACACATTGCTAAGATAAACCAACTATCAAACCTTAATGCCTTTGTACGCCCGCATTGATACCTATGATATAGTGTCCGAGAACCATTAAGTATTATAAATGAAATAGCATAGGTAATGCAGTACCTGTGGTTATGCTCGGCGACTAGCATTGTACATAGGGCCGAAGAATAGCGCAGACGTCTTGACGGCTGAAAAAGGCGCGCTGGCGGGCGTGGAGGGGCGGTGGAGGAGCGGGCAGGGGGGCTGGCGCGGGAGAGCGGCTGAGTGAGTGAATGGAGCGGGAGTGCGAGCAGCGTGGGCGATGGAGCGCGCAAGTGCCGACGAGGGCGTGTACGGAGAGTGGACTACGTGACGAAGGATGGATGGCGAAGGAATCGGCTGGTTGAAGTCCGGGAGCGCGGAGGGTTTGACAAAGGGCTCAGGGTGATGTCCGGTGCGGGCGCGGAGCGACGACAGAGAAGCGTAATGGTTGCGAAGCGGGGGAATTCGGAAGTGAGAGAGGAGAGGAGAGCGAGAAGGCGGAAAGGCGAGTGGGGCAAGCGAGGGTTAGGGACGTGAGAAGTGAGGACAAGAGGATGCGATGGGTAGAAAATGAAGGGACTGGAAGTGTGGGATAGAAAGGGAAGGGGAGGGGAAATAATGGAGAGGCGAAACGAGGGGGATGGGAATGCGAGCGAGTGGTCTTATGTTATGAATTGTTAGTCTCCCGTAAATGTTGATCGCCTGCGTATGGCAAATGCACTCGACTATACCCAAGGACATTCATATTTCATGTCTAATGCGTAGATAAAACTCTGTGGGTATTATTAATTCAATATTTAATTGTCATTTTACCGCATGTTGAAGAAGGGGGAAATTAAGCTGAAGTGAAAAACGAAATTGAGAGAAGTTTAATTTTCATGTAAAACATATTCAAGGGGCACACCAAAAATACTCGTCTGTTTTATATGTATGAAAAGTAAGTACAGAAAAAGTCGGCTTCCTCACATCATTGAGAAGGAAATAGTAATACGAGTATGAGGAAGTAATATGGGATACAGAATGCACTTTTGTTTTTAAAAAAATCTTGAAATACAAAGGAAATACGAAGTATCTCGTATGCATTACAACTAATGAACTGCTACTTGTAATAATGCTTTTATCAACGCGCTGGGAAATGAAATAACACTTAACACTATTCTTAGTTTTATACATTTCCCCTTCAAAATATACACAATAAATTCCATTTTAACCCCTTCACTCCTTTTTTTACTTACTTGAAGGTGTTTACTCCTCTTCTGGTTCTTTTTTACATTAAAATGTATAATAATCATCTTTGTGTAAGAAATAAAAAAATTAAGTCCTTCAGTAACTTTCCTAACGAAATTCCCACCTCAAATTACGTAAGAATGTCGTATTATTGGGAAAAGGCGTCTCATAATAACGATACTTACCTGTGAGGTTATTAGGAACAACTCTATAATTCAGTGGTTTTAGATTTAGATTTATTTGGAGTTTTATTTTCTTTCTAATTGCCTTATTTATGTTTTTACGCATACCTGATGGTTTTCATATTTAGTGTGTCTGATAAACTCTGATTTCAATAAAACAAATGACATAAAGTAAAGTATTGTGTCCCTCCCTCTTCGCTGTAAATCAGTTTTGCTCTGATTTCGCAGATTTCTTATGTACTAAATACACAGAAGGTACCGAAATTAAAATGTCATTGAATTTAAATTAATGGCAGCTGATGACTTTGCGTGTAATCAATAGATATTGCGGCCACTCCTCGTATTGATTTCTTGTATTAATGTTTTTATAAAAAGGATTTACGAAAAACATTTTGGATCTTTGGTAGTCTTTTGCCATTTCCTTATTTGACACTTAATTTGTTTTCACTAATAATTCTTCACACGTTCAGCAAATCTCAATCTGAGTATGGGCCATTTTTCAATCAAATTATTCATTAAGTATATAAATACAATACCGATAGTGAACAATACATTTCATTACTGGATTCTCTGGCGCAAAACCTTTGCCACATAGCGTTTGTATTAAGTTACAAGGAAAGTAGCTGCGTTTCAGGCAAGCCAATAGAGAAGACCCACATGGTGAGGATATGTGAGGTTGCTCAATGTCACTGCAAAACTTACCTTTTGTACAAATTATAACAATTGAAGGGCTCATCAGGTGAGGAACTCAAGGCCCTAACTATATGGGCTGTAAAATATGTAACTAATTAAGTAGTAATAAAACTAGTAATAAAAACGACTAACTAGTAATAAAACGACTTTGTCAGAAAGTGGACTTCAGGAGTTTCTCAAATTTCTGACTAAATCGATAGTTCAAGGAAAATCCACTAATTTTAATTCTCTTGAAGACGTTGGGTCCCGACAATTTTACATTCAAATTTTGTGTTGAAATGAATAGACAATTCTGAACAATTGCTATTTTGTACATTAGTTTTTATTTTTACTTGTCCTTCCTTCTATTACTCTCTTTTCACTTCCGCATTCGTGAAGACTGAGATATTGAACATCACCATTACCAGGATGTATTCCGTTCATTAGTGATTTCGATAAGGTAATGGGTTATTGGAATTGAAATAATCATGTTTGGACATCTCCGGTAGTACGGTTCTGGTAATTTAATAAACGCACTTTAGTGTAGCCATCATCAATAGAATCATAACTTCTGAAGCAATTAGGTAGTGACTTAGCTCTTTCGAATGATGTTGCTCCCAGATATCATCGCAGGCGGGTAAGTCTCGTTCGTCATGGTTCCTGGAAAAGTCACCCGCCATGTTGCGTTCGGGATCGGACGTCCATGAAGTACCACGTACCCAGAACACAGCCACAAAACGAGGCACACAATTTTTAATTCCGACTTTCAAGAGCCGATCCAGATGACTTTCCATTTGATCCGTCGAGAAGCCGATCCAGTTGACGGCATGGTAATTGCTCCAGTCTAGTCTGTTCGAATCTCACTTATGCAAGGGGATTTTCTCCTAGTGATTAGGGTCTTGGAAACAAGGCCATAAAATCGATCATATACCCAATTATATATTTATATGCATAATTTATATTATTTATAATAAATTGATTATTTTTATTAACAATATAAACTTCATAACCAGATGTTATAGTGTAATTCGAAGGTATTTAAGCCAATAGAAAACCTATCCAACATCACCTGTCCAATATCGCCAACACACCAATGGTGAAATTTTATGAATTGGGGTCAGAAATTCTTATGTCCTGGATCTGAATCGTCCAAAGACCTGGTCTATCGCGACTTGCAGCACTGATTGGCGGGAAGTTTAGCGTAGTATTGCCTACCCCATGATAATACAGCATGATACACAAGTAAAAATTAATAAAAATATATTTGTTAGACGTATCTGTAAGTAAGCGGTCGATATTTCCAAGTAGTTAAGAATCCACTGGTATAAAATTTATGAGGATGCATCGCCCTATACAACCAAAAGAGTGCATCTCTTTAATTACTTGATATTTCGGTGATGTACCGTATGCGTCTTAAAAAGTTTGAAAGATGCATATTTCTAATGTGACGTCAGAACAACATATTATAGCAAGCTGGCAGACAAATTCGTTGGTGACAAATGGAAATGTAAAAAGATTGTTTGCTTTAATATTTTTGTTCACTGGTCTTTAATATGAACATATATCTGATATATTTTAAGTGACTTTTATTTTATTATTATTATTATTATTATTATTATTATTATTATTATTATTATTACTATTACTATTATTATTATCATCATTGTTTTTATCATTATTTGAGTTTTCAAATGAACATTTGGACGGTGAAAGATCGTTGTCCTACATAAACAAAGAATGGTATTGAGATGTCACCCCAGTTTTTCCCGCGAGTAAGCGCCCCAAGTAAATCGTTCCCCCCGTAAATGCAAAGCGCGAAGTCGGCACTCATTTCACATCCACTTGGTTCCCTCGGCGAGCCTGTTCATCACCGACCCATTCACTGTCAAAACACAATGGATTTCATGCAGCGCACTTTCTTCAACACCCTCATCCGCATTCCAGGTGCAACCGGGCCGACCCGACCCGACCCGTTCTCGCCCGGCGCGCTCCCGTTCCAGCCCCGCCATCCGACTCCTTTCAGCCTTGCCACTATAACGTCACGCCGGTTGCCAGGGGATACACCCACGAGTAGTGGCGGCTGGTAACTTCGGAGGTTTGTGTTTCGCAAAACGTCAGCCAGGCGGGTGCGCGAAAAGCTGTGTGGGGTGGCCCAGTTGTCTCCGAGAGACAAACAGAGACGGCCGTCAGGATCCGAGCACCTCATCCCTACTTGTCCGTCGAGCAGCTACGAACAGCCATTAAAGTAATTTATTCATTTTAGTTGTTTATGGAAAAATAATATTAATCCTATCTGATACTTATGGAGTAATGACTGATATGATGTTTATGGGGGGATAATCGTCCAGGGGCCTGGCAAGGGGCCATCAAAGCATTGTCTGTATGGATCAAATGAATATTGGAAACCCGATTGAGATGCGGATAATTATCCAAGAAGTTGTTAACACTTTTTTCAAATAGGATTATAAACATAATACATCTTTTGTGTGATTTCACATAATTTTTTTTTTTTTTGAATAATATAATATTTGCACATTTTTAATATCGGCTGTTAATGTTTTCACTAAGAAACTCGCAATTTTTCCCTCAAGATTTCAAGGCCATTACGATTACATTCTGTTCTCAACAATGTATTGTGGTACGCGAATAGTCACTTTGTTTGGATATTTATCAGTATTGTCGGGAATGGTGGGTACCTGAAGCCAAGCTAAGATAAATTCATGCTACAGGTGGTATAGGTTGGAAACTAGAATATAGAAACTGGTTTTTATATTTGACACTTCAAGAAGTTAAATAAAAAAACATCCACTACATTCGTTGTATTAGAGTACTTGGATGATGTATGTATACTTTGGCACAATAGCTCTTTACGAGCTAAGGCCTAACAGCAGCGTCCCAGCCTTGCGGCTATAGGTTAAGGGATACGTGTGGTTAGCATGTACACATCCTTACGTTGCATTCTGATATTCTTAACCTGCGAAGTGAGCTTTCTCATCGTCACACAGCAACAGATACTGGGACATTGCAAGGAAAGCGCACAATTAATTTTTGCCCCGACAGGGAATTCGAACCCGGGGTTGCGCCGTGGAAAGCGAGCACGCTAACTATCGAGCCACCGAGGGCCAATATTTCGATGATACATTTTTGAAAATCTGATGAGCAGGACTTCTTGAATGAATCTTGAGCTTTCGCCATATTGCAGCGAGGTTTCCACAGCGTTCGCCGGCGGTAGCGTCAGGGGGCGAGGACTGCGAGGCTGGCGGGAATTGTAAGGATGGCAAAGATGATGAGGTTCGAAGAGTTGGCGAGGGCGGTGATGCTGACAAGGATGGCGCGTATGGCTGGGGTGGCGCAATGGCGAGGGCGACTAGAACGGCGAGAGTGGCAAGGATGACGAGGACAGCAAAGGTGACAAGGATGGTGAGGGTAACTGTGATAGTGAGTGTGGCGAGGAGGGTGAAATTCTGGCGATGGTGGTAAAGGTTGTGAGGATAGAGAGGGTGAATATAGCGAGGGGGGCAAGGCTTACGAGGATAGAAAGGGTGACAAGACTAGTCAGGATAACGGTGATAGCCATGTGGGCCCGAAGGGTGAAGTTCAGATACGTGAGAAGGATGGTGAGGATAGCGAGGGTGACAAGAATGTTGAGGGTGGCAAGGATGACGAGGATAGGGAGGGTGGCGAGCGCAGCAGTGAGGGTTGTGAGGGTCACGAGGATGGCAAGAAGAACCAAGGTAGATAGGGGGCGATAATGTCGTGGATGGTGAAGATAGCGTGGGTAGCCAGAGTGCCAAGGAGGGTGAGGATGGAAAGGGGGCGAGGGCGGTGAGGATAGTGAGGGTGCTATAACGAGGATGGCAAGGATGGCTGAAATGGCGAGAGCGGCGTCAACAATAAGGCTAGCGGGGACGGCGGGGGAGAAAGCGAGATGGAGGCAGCGGGTGGCGCCGAGGGGGAAAAGAGCGGCGAGGGGGTGTCTGCAGAGGGGAGGCGGTGTCTGCGGTGGCTGGGATGTCCGCGGCGGTGGGGCACGGGGCTGGCCGTGTGGGGAGCGCGCGGCAGTCGGCCTTGTTTACGACACTTTCAGCCGTCCAATTCACCTCCCGCGTCGCGGGCAAATGAGGTCCGCGCCACCATCACGCCCCGCCGCCCGCGCCCTCTTCGCTGGAAGTCGCTTTCACGGGAATCGACTCGGTCGTATTTTGCGCCGCGTGCGGGCGGGGTACAGGGACCACATCTGCCCGCGGACTCCGCAATCGACCACGAGACGGGATGGGCCGGAACGAGGCTGCTCCCGGACCTACGCTAGCCCCCGGCTCGGAATGGGGAATAATTTCTCTTATCGCCTTGTTGTTGCTGTTTTTGTTACTATTATTATTATTATTATTATTATTATTATTATTATTTGTATTATTATTATCATTTGTATTATTATTGTTGATGTTGTTGTTGTTGATTGTTGTTCCTTATAACAACAAGTATTATTTCCTTAATTTACGCATAATAACATGTTAGATCATGGCTGAATATGAAATTTTGTGCAGGTTGGAATCAGCTGCCTATTGAGATGTAGTGATCATCAGTACTTGTACAATACACTGCCCAAAATATTGGCTGTTCCCAGTAACGTCATGAATGGTTACAGTATATCGATTGATCTATGGACATTACAGTATATCGATTGAACTAGAGCTATTATTAAATATTGAGTTCAATAACGCCAACTTCCTATTAGATGTAATATTTGCTCGCTTCGTCTTCTTCCGGATGTGAAAATCTCAAATCTGTTCTCATCTATTTATTTAAATGATTTGAAAATCCCCATTCCTTGGCAAAAACATTCTATCTGATCTTTATAAAGAGTCAAATGTATTCGCTGGATATTTCTCTACGAATATTATTTCGTACTCCACATACTTATTCTCATAATTCTTCGGAATGAATTGACTCTCAACTTTCTGACGAAGATAAGTAAAAGGTAAACAAAATTTTGTCAAAAATGAAATTTTTAAAATTTTCTTTCCCCTTAGATTCGATTTTTCTTTTAAATATATATTTTACTCATTTTCCCTTTTATTCAAAATGTTGCTTTCTGCATTTATTTTAGCGCCGTTCCCGAGTCACGGTTGAATGTTAACGGAGTGCGTTCAGAATGAGTAGTACCTCATTCCATATTTGGCTAGATCTTCAGGTGTTGGGTTGAAGTGCATCAGATATAGAGCGCTGCCTCCTTACAGCCTTGATACCTTTTTTTTGCTCTTGAGAGAGCAGTTGGCAATGAAAGGACGTCTCTCTTGGGAGAGATAAAGCACGTCGGCTCAAGTGACTCCGTTGCTGCTTTTTTCCTTCCTAGAATTCACTGACGGTCCGTCCCTTTCTGCACTTACATTTCGTTTATTGCGCATGTGGCATCCGCAGCGCCGAGTGGGCCTACGAGGTCAAAAGCTTTCGAGAGGTTCGACAAAATGATGGTAGGTGCTCGATTGTTGACTATTATATGTAAGAGGCAGTAATTTCATTGGATTCTTTTTTTTATATTTATAAACATTGTGTCAAGACGAGGGCGTTGCTCGTAAAAAAGACCTTACAAAATCTCTGGCATTCATTTTGTATTTCCCATATGTCTGCAGATTTGCAAATGTCCGTATTCCAATGCACCACGAAGAGTTGAACGTTTTGTAGTGTTTTGAAATTGTGCCGAATAGCGTTAGTTACTATCTACGTTGATTTATGAATGCTGCCGCGTAAAATGCTACTCCAAACTGGATATTGGCGATTGATTCTTAATGTGGCATTAAATTATTTTTTTTGGAAGCAAACAATGTACTTGTGAGGTTATTTCTTTCGTAAAATCAATTTAAGAGGCATCATTTCACAGCAGCTCATCCTACAAATATACATGATCGCCTAAAAAAATGTTTCATATTGAAACTCATCATCACTGATCGTCAAACACTTATTTTGAAGTTGTATGAGAATCAGACGCCAACGGTCTCTTCTATACCAAGTTATACACAAGGATTGTATTTCGTGGTCGACTTTCCGATCAATTGTACTCGTAGAACTACTTGGCATAATCTCACGGCCAGCTGTTATGTGACACGGCGCAGAAAGCAACTACACGACACAGCAACTACGCCGTCGTCCGAGTGACAGCCGAACACTCAACCTCTCGACTGACAGAAGAAAGAAATTCGGTTATTCACCGACCACGCTCCTCCTCTCCCCTCCTCCCCCCCTAACCAC
>BOPP01000137.1:2449695-2462211 GCA_017312745.1 Gryllus bimaculatus | reverse complement strand
TTGGTGCGATTACGCCTTATTACCTGGAAGCGGAGCCGTTTGACACATCTGGCAGATGTGACTGCCCTCCGCCCCGCCGCCAGACTCGGCTCCATCCCCGCCTGCCCCCTCGCGCCGCCCGACCAATTGGGTGTCATTATGTTAAATCAGACCATTATTAAAACATCCAAGGTTATCGGCTCCGGCGAACCTGTTTCCGACCAAATTCATGACCGCTCTGTTCCCCATGTAAGGCGTGATTACGCCAGGGAAGCGGCGGCGCTCTTCGCCAATTTGGAGGCGGCGACAGCGACGAGGAGAATTTGGCGAGCGGCGGGGGCGCTTTCTGACCCCTTTGTCGTTTTGTGCAACCACCGCTTCTATTCCACCCCTTGGTATGGCCTGTGGTGCAATGCAATTGTGTAACTGTTCATCTTCCACCTGTGAGTACTAGAGTTCACACTCCGGTCGATGCACCTGAATTTGCCGACGGACAAAGCGGAAGTCGCGAGGGATTTTTTCTGGTGTTCTGCAACTTCCCTTGCTTTCATTCCACCAATAGTGAATCGTACAGTTCATGTGAACATCGCAACCTCCCACATTCTATCCATCACAATTACTCATCCCAGATTTGGGCAAAAACCCTGGGATACTGGTAATCACAATAATGATTCCTTCAAACGCTTCTCAATTTTTACAGAGGTTGTTTGAAATTAATAGATTGTGAAATATTACTTCTCCGGCAGTTATCAATCTTAGAGAAGGAATTTTTAGTAATTTTCGCCCTACGACGTTTCATTTGGCTAAGTTTGTAGTCGTGCGAGCACACCGGAATGTCAGTCCATATTTCATTCATTTTGTTTCCGTGTCCATTTCCAGTGTTTCGACAGCGTCCCGAAACGAGCTGTGGTAGATGACCAACGTTGTTTGTAGTGCGGCTGCAAACCTGTTGCTACTGTTGTTGCTGTTGCTACTATTGTTGCTGCTGCTGCTTCTACTGCGATAATCTATTGCTATTGTTGCTAACGTGCCAAAATCAATACATTTTCATTATATTGTCATTTTTTAACCTCAACCATACCTGGAGTAGACAAATGTTGCTGATGTATTCATGATGATGATGTCATGATATGATGGAGCAATGGAGGAATAACAGGCTGGCAAAACGCGAGTACTCTCAGAAACCTTGTCGCTATCTATCGTTTTAAAATTACAGTGTATTACTATTCTTAGTTGTAATATGTAAATTGTAGTGTTCTGCCACCAGGTTCTATACCTACCTGCAGAAATAATAAATCTATCTAACTCGCTTTGTCCACCATAAATTACACAAGGATCGACCTTTATCTTCCGGCTTTTATCCCAGCAGAAACGAATGATAGCAAATGTTACGTAACCACGTATAAGGTCATTTCCATCTCCTCATAAATGTAACGACCGAGACTTACTGGTTCTGTCACATTACGTAGCGACACCACCTGATTAATAATGTGAACTTCGATTCAACGATCTCATAAAATGTGATGTAATATCATTATTTTGGTGAAGTACACATGTCTTTTTTTAAACTTTAAACACGCGAATCTGAAGACGTGCTTTGTTTCTTCTCCTCTGACCTCGCCGTTCCTTTTATCAAGTCTCTTCTCGAGTGGATATGAGATAAATCATAAAAGTAAGTGACACGATTTAAAAATAAAAGTAGCTGATTTTTAATACACACCTAATCGCCCTGCAATGTGAGGCAGTGAAATCATATCTAACTTGTACGCGTCATTACGTGACGAGCTTTTATTAATTCTGTGGCGATGGTCAGGCCATTCGACTTGCTCTTACGCCTAACCACTTAATTTGACGATTTTGACGGCCATAGAAACGGCCATAATTTTTTTCTTCAGCACTACAGCCGTTTTTTGAGGAACGAGGGAAAATGATTTTTTTCTTAGAAATCCACATATCTTAACCTAATTACTAACACATGCTAATGACAATTTACATCATCTTCTGAAGTTAAAAAAAATGTAATGCGTTGGATAATCAAATTATTTATTGAAAGCCCTGCGATTTTATGTCTTCTAGTTCACTAGTGGAATGTAGAAAAATAAGTTAAAAATAAACAATAACCGATAGTTTCGTCGGTATAATCGTTAAGGTTTTACTGATTTATTATCATACTCAGAGCGAGCTCTAGCATGGCATTTGCATTCATTGTAAATAATATTGGTACTGAATTAAATATATTGACATCAATAGTTTTACTTCTCATTATTTTTACTCGTGAAATAATTTTAATGAATAACGCTTGATTTTCATATTCTTGCCATTATGTATGGTTATGTATTGAGAATTTCCATAGCACTTCTGGCGTTATTTTAACACATAATCGTGGCAAAACTCTGCTTCATGTCTCATAAAGAATTCCTTTTCTAATACTGAGTCTCTTTTGTTTAATATTTTGCGGTAGTATTTGTGTGAACAGTGAACAGTATTATAAGATATGAAATATCAGTGATCAGACGTGGCATGTGCATTCTTGATTTTTGGAACGGTTTCCCATATTTCGAGCACATATCGGGTATTTATTGCGATGCATCACCTCACTCATGTTATACCAAACAAGTCTTGAGAATCTTGAAAAATTGTGAGGCAGTGGAATAGATGAATACGAATACTCGTATACGATGTGCACAAACTGTTTCACTTAATTATTGCACCAAAACTGTTGTTTAAAACATTTTCTACAGTGCATGTTAGTTCTTAATGTTAAATTTGTTTATACAATATCAATTAAAATACTGTTAAATTTGTTTATTCAATAACAATACGTAGATATTTTACATCAAATTTGAGAATACTGCTAATTTCTGTGCAAAACCGAAAAAGGGAATAACACAACACATTTTTCGACATAAGGACATATTTTGTTTTATTTTTTAGCGATGTGTTACAGACATTCATGTTTCAGTTAAAAAAATACTTTTCTTTGGAGACCCAGGACACAGCAATATGATTTCTTAATTTGTATTATGAGTATACCGATGCTGGACGTTTCATAGTGATATGCGCTAACACATGGAGATACTTGCAGATATATACGGTTCGGTATCACGTACTGTATGGTATTGATTTGTTTAGATTACGATGTTCGAAATTTTGAACTTCGTGATCGGGCGGTAGCAACTAGATACACACATTCATCAACAAAGTTGTCTTTTCAGTTCGTTTACTATTAGGAGCCCGAGACCCCACGAACCGAAGATATCTCGCGCAGATCGCTCAGCGCAGTGCCAGTCCGACGAATTGGATCCGGCAGATCAGCTTTCATAATTTAATTAAAGAGAATCGCTTAAAACACACTGCAAGCAATAAGACGACGACGATAAAAAAGCGCGGTAACAATACCGATGGGTATCTGCGCCTTCATCTCGTGGATGTACGATTGTGGCATGACCCGGGGCCAGCGGAGATTACAAGTAAGGCGGCCGGGCTGAAGCGGCTACCAGCACGTTCGGCGGCGGCAGAGGCCGGTAGCACGCGGGGGAGGAAGGAGAAGAGGAGGAGAGCGAAGAGGAGAAGGGCGTAGAAAGGCAACCCTGCGGAGATCGTTGGCGGGAGGAATAAAATGTCGATAAGGGAGGAAGAGAAAGTGAGGTAAGAAAAGGAGGAGGAGGAGGAGAAGACAAACAAGAAGAAAAGCACGGAAACGAAATAAAAGAGGAGGGAAAATAAGAGAATGAGAGGAAGGTGAGGGAAAGTGAGGGAGGAGGAGAGAAGACTGAAACATGTGACGAAAGGAAAATATGGACTGGAATGTGACGGAAACGAAGAGCAGAAAATGAGCAGATGAGGCAAAAGAGAGGAAGATGAAAGTGAGAGATAGATGCACAGGAGGAGGGTTCCTGGAAGCGGCAGGGTGTACATAGGGGGAATGAGGAGGCGAAAAAGATGGAAAAAGAAATGCAAGAAGGAAGAAATGAAAGAGCAGAAATGAAAGCCAAGGTAGCAGGAGCTGCATTTGAAGGGTTGAAGTTTGTAGGGGTAAAAATGTGACGTTAGATATGAGTTAGGTTATACTGTGTATAATAAGGGATATAAAGAAAAGGGAAGGAGTTGGAGTGTAAAAGGGAAATTGTGAAATGTGAGTAAGAAAAGAAATATGTAAGTGCAAAAGAGACTTCGAATATTTTTGTCAGTGAAATAGAAATAGAGGAGTTGAGTTAAGGCACTACTGTTTTAATTATAAAGATGTCGATAGCTACTTAAAAAAGTTGATCTTACTGGGACCGTCGGTGCAGAGTAAGTGAATATGGGTATTATAGCAACAGAAATGATATCTCGGCGGGTTTGCTAGCGGTTCCGGTGTCATAAAATGAAGCTTCCAGTAACTGTGGTAGCAGTAACATTGGCGGCAAAGGTCCTTAAAGAAATAACAAACCCAAACATATAAGTTGATCTCCAATGGGAGAAATCGTTAGTACTTATAACGCACCCGGACAAGCAGTGTCTCTCAGACATTTGCTAGTAATTTGTGTATACATTTTCTATTCCCGCACAATGTTCATTGTACATCTATTTTGAACGTGATATTTTGTCACTGTTCAAATAAGACTGGTTCAAATCTTTAATTTTCGAAAATCTAAAAGTTTTAATAAAAATTTAATTTCCATTCAAAAATCCAGAGTTTTGTGCTCTATCTTTTCAAAACGTTTAAAGAAAAAGATGAAGAGATCATATTTGAGGAAAATCGTTCGTTTCATTTCGAAAGTATGCGAATACTTTTAATAGTTTGAAACACCTGTGTGTGGAATGTGAAAAAAATTGGCAGATATGCTTTAAAAAAATGGTAATTCCAAAGGGACTTCATGTAAAGTACCCCAACAATTCGAAGAACAGTTTTCATAATTTGCAGCGCTCTAAGTTAGATCCGATCCATCGGAAGTTTTTGTACTACAGAGCGTACACTGAACACTGTTACGTACGCCGTACAGCAATCGGCTGCAATCTCGATCTGTGCATGTCCTGATGCTCAAAAGTTATTCAAAACTTGAATTGCGCATGCGCAGTAAATCGACAGAGCAGTCGAATGCTGCAACGCTTCGTCGTGCAAAAGCTCCCTATACTTCGATTCAATTACCTTTGTCTTGTACCAGTGTCCTTTGACAGTTCATCAAGTATTATGGTGTCGTCCAATTGTGAGCTTGAACGTCGATATAGACACTGTCGTCAGCATAGTGAGGTTTAATTTCCCGATTGGATGACACCTCGACAGTTGATGAACAGTCAAAGGGCCTTATGAATAAATCGAAATATTATATATGTGTTGAAGGAAAAAGGTGTATACAAAAAAAATCCTTCGTACGCCTTCCTTCGGAGGGGAAGTAAAGCCGGCTGTCCCATGTTAGTAGATTTACTTGCATGTAAAAGATCCTCAAGCCTAAATGACGCCTCTGAGCTAAATTCAAAACCGCCCTTTTCTCGCCCAAGAAATACCTCCTTTCTCTGCTAGATGAAAGGAGCGTAGCGAAATTTGCGTGGTCAGGCGGAAGAGCAGGCCTCATGGCCTGAGTCTCACCACGTAAAATAAGGCATTAATTCAATACAGTTTAGCACGTATGTTATACACAAGCAGTCTGTCAGGTTGACGGTGTTAAAAAACCTTTTTTAGGTTCAGGGTCACCCAAATTGTACATTTCAAAATCAATTCGCCGAAAGAGCTTAATGGAATTTGTAAGCATTTCCTAGCTTGCTTTCTACCTCGTAATGCAAACCGAAACGGAAGATATACCATAAACAAGTTGACGTCCACGCTTGTGGTCTGCCATGAACGTCATGCGCGATGGAAAGGCGTCCGGTGCGATGCCTCCTGGGAAGCAGCTCCTGGCAGAGCACCTCCAAATCCGTTGAGGCCGTGTAGGCTGCGTCGGCCGTGACAGCCGAGAGGGCGGCGGAGGCCGCGGGGGCACCAGCTGGAGGAGCCGCACGAAACCTAATCCCGTTGAGCCTCCGCGACGGCGGGGGCGGCGGGGGCGGTGGCGCTGGCGCTAGCGCGCTGTGGGCCAGATTCGGGGGCGGAAAATTGAATGGAATTGATGCCTTATTTCATGATCGCCAGGACTTGATCTTTGAGATTTGTTAGCATGGATTTCGTCAAATCTAACGTGGGTCGCCTCGATTTTCTACGATTGACATGGCAAAGTTCAATGGAGCCACAGTCGTCAATGCTACGAGAGGTGATAATTACCCTATTTTATGCGCCGCCTTCGTGATATCGTCGTCAATACTCGGAGCACCTTGAATGCTCCCAACATCCTGAATGCTTACACTCAATCGCAATCTGACTCAGTCAGAATCTGATGTGATCGCAACCTGACATCATTGCAGCCCGAATGCATCGTATCCACATTTCTTCATCACCTAATTATTACAACTTGCTACTCGTTTCAGTTATTTGCAGTATCAGTGATATCGATTAAATTAGTATTCCTTTAACACTCAAATTGTATATCATTTAACACGTTGCTTTCAAACACGATCATTGCACGGTACTGTGTTCAAAACTCTTAAACATATTTATAAGATTGTATGGCCAACGTAAATATATTTCATTCAATTTGACCTCTGCAATTTATAGATTATAACTCAGAAGCGAGTTTTCTTGCCCAAGATCTCCGCAACTCACCAGGCACGAGTTGGCATATTTAACTGCACTAAGTCTGACACTACGGTTTCTTTTCCTCTGATTAATCTCTTACTATCCGTGTCAGAACGTCGTCTCGCATTTCACAATCAAGAAGTTCTATTTTCTATTGTCAATTCTATTCCCATTTGTATCATCGCTGATTTTCCGTCAGGAGTGCCATGCTCTCTCTATTCGATCACTTCGCAAATCGCATCTGTTTTTAACGTCCTTGTTTTGGCTTCCATGCAAAGCCATCGGAGCCCCGCATCGCTATCTTATCATCTGCATTATTGCTTCATCTTAGTTTGTCTGCCCACCCCTATCCCATCACCGCTATTTACGGATCACCCGTCCCATATCGAATCACAATCACCTCTACCGCATCACCGCCTGGAGTTCTTCACAATCGCTCCCGTACCATCGCCCCACATTCAACAATAACCCGCCCTTGCCCCCAACGGCACGGACCCTTCACAGCTGCCAACACCACGAACACCCAGACCGCGTCCGCACACGTCTCCACCGCCGCCGCTGTTCCCACCACCGTTCCGCGCCCCACCCCCGCTGCCGGGGGCGCGCCAACCTTCCCACGGCTTGCCCGGCGCCCCGCGGGCGTCGTCGCTAACCAGACCGCCCCGATTACCATCGGCCGCATTGGCGCAGCTCCGCTGTCTGCTCCACGCGGGCGCGTTGCGGAGCTCCCACTGTCGCGTATCGTTCAGCCGCTCGGGCGGGCGGGCGCGCGAGGCAGCTGCGTGGGAGCCGCGGGTTGGCGGTAACACAGCGACTCTGCGGCGTGCGCGGCCGCGGATCAGGTGTCTGTCGCCCCCGCGTGCGCCTGCCCCGGGCGCGCTTGCGGCCGTTGTGCCGGCCCGCCCGCCCCGCCCCGCTCCGCCCCGCTGCCGCGCCCGCCCGCTCTCCCGCCCGCCTCGCCCGCTCCTCCCTGCGCCCTCAGCGCCGCTCAGCCCCCGCCCCGCCCCCGCCGCGCGCCTCGCCCCGCCACGCAGCGCCACGCCCCGCCACGCCCGCCCGCCATGGTCCGGCCCACGTCCCGCCACGCCCGCGCGCACACCCCACCACGCCCGCCCGCTCCGCCCCGCCGCCGCCACGCCACGACCACGCCCGCCCCACGCCACGCCCACGCCCACGCCCACGCCCACGCCCACGCCCACGCACGCCACGCCACGCCCCGTCCCGCCCCGCCGCCGTTCCACCGCCCTTGCCCACGCACGCCACGGCGCACGCACGGCCCGCCATGCCACGCCACGCCCGCCACGCACGGCTTGCCCCGCCCCGCTCCGCCCCGCCCCGCCTCAGCTCGCGCCCGGGTGAGCGCGCCACGCACGCATAACTACTCTTCTCGCCTGCTCTGGTTTAGATTTCGACTGACTAACAGGAATCGCATCGTGGATATGTTGGTCTTGCAGCGTACGGCTCGGGTATTCATCGCTGTTTTTAGATACGTTTTCGGTCGGATATAAAAAAAGTGATTTCTTATCGTAAATATATTTGTTTTCTTGTGTGGTGAGCTTAGATTTTTTGATTGCTCTGCTGGCTGACTCGTAGCAAATTTATTTATGTAATTCATGTAGTTTCTTTAAGTTTAAGTTTGAGAAGATTATACAACATTATGACAAATATAGATTGCTCTTCCATGCTCCCATTCTAACCTGATGCACAGGAAAATCCCTACATGAGTACACGGCCACAATAAAGTAACTGCTAAATAATGGCAATTTAGTGTGTTTAATATTTGAGCTTTGTTGACCTTTTATCAGTATTTTCACAAGTCCAACTCATCTCTCTCTTATTTACACATGCTAACGTATCTGTATTGGTTTCTTAGAATAGTTTTATAATACAAAAAATTTTAGGTTTTGCCTGTTAGACCATCTTTAACAGGATTGGTTATTGCCGTTTCTGATGATAATTGATGATTGGCCGTCTTCTTCCTATCAGCCCGGAAACTGAGTTCGAGGATGTACTGAGAAGAGCTATATTGAAGTATGAAGAATATTTTGGATTTCAGAATGTGAGAAAGGTATTCGTAAATAAACGACACATTTTATACAACTTGTTCAGTTTTTTGTGGATTGAATATATTAAATCAAATTTATCACCAATCAATCAAATTAATTTTCATGCCATTTTCACATGACGTTTTTTAGTGTAATAACGTCTGTCTACGTCTGGTGTACAAAGATGTCTTGCATTTTTAACTAGATCAAATCCTCTTGTATGAGAATCGTTTTCACATCATTGTATGCCTTCAAATTATGCTCCAATTATCATTGCTAATTTCGAAGGCATTTACATAAAGAAGAAGGTCAGGGGAGAATAAGAGTGATGAAAGTAGTGAGGAGGAGGGGGAAAGAGAAGGTTAATGGAGGAGGTGGAGACAGAAGCATGAAGGGAGGCGCGGAGCGAAAAGGAGGACACAGGGGATGGAGGATTAATAAGAATAACAAAGCAGGAAATAGCAAAAGCGAGAAGATGGAAGGCCAAAGGAGAGGCGAACCGGAAGGGAGTTCGAATTAGAGGAAGAGGTGAGGAGAAGCAGTCGGGGAGAGGAAGGAGAAGAGAGGACGAAGCAGGAGAGAGACGGAGAGGAGGAGACCTTAGAGAAGAGGAATAGAGTCAAGAGGGCAAAGACGGAGTAGAAGTTTGGAGACGTAACACAGTGGAGGAGGTGAAGGAAGACGTGGAGGGAATGAAAGTAGACGAGGAGAATTAAAGACAAATGGAGATGAATACGTTTGCTCGCCTCTCTTTCCCTCTTGAGTACAAATGGCGGAGATCCAGAGAGGGAGCGCGGACGTGGCGGCGGGAGGGCGGCGGGGGGCGCGGGCGGTCGGGGCGGCCGGGCGGCCGGCGGGGCGGCGGGGCGGCGGGCGGCGGGGGTGGCGGGGCAGCTCCCGCGGTGCGCTGCCGCTGTCGCGCCGCCCGGCCTGCTCCAGCGGCGCCGGCCGCGGGAGGACGGGGGCCGCGGGGGGCGACGGCCCGACATTATTACGGCGAAGCGCTTGTCCAAGATTCCCTTAACAATTAGGAAGGCCGGCGGGCATTTATCAACAGCGGACATGCGCTACGGTCCGCCGCGCGCGAACGGAACTGCCCCACGCGCCGCCGCGGTCGCCTCCTTCTCGCCAACCCCCGAACGGTGTGTGTTGCGTCGTCGCCCTGCGCCGGCCCTCACCCGCGCCTCACGCTCTTGTTCTCGGTCTGTCCCGGACGCACATACCCCCCACCCCCCTTCCCGAGACTCACCGGATTCGCTTCTATCGCTCTGTTCGCCACCCTCGTCGCCTCCCCACGCCTCTACCTAGACCCCCGCGTCATCCTCCATTGTCTTCAGCTCCCGCTCTCCGCATCCCCTCTGTCCCGACCGCCACTCTCTCATATGACGTCTAGATTCTCCGTACGTACCGTCGCCGTTACTACCCCTATCCTCCCCTCCTTGCTTCTCCTAATCCCATCCACCGCTCTACGCCCCTCCGGCCCGCCTCACCATGGCGTCACGCCTCGCTCCTTACAGCTCTGGGCTCTGCAGTGGAAGACCTGCGGGGGTGGCGAAGTGTTGCGTTCTCTACTCCTTTTGCGTCGTTTCCACAGGACCTGCTTCTTGGGACGGGCGCGGGTGGCAGATTGCAATGAGGAGACGGGGACATGCTTGCCCTCTCGGTATTGTTCGTGTCTGGGTGGACGTGAAATGAAGACGTGGTTTCCTGCTAAGGCGTGAGTCATGAATCGAATGTTGCTGATTAAATCGGTTGCAATAACCCTCGACATTGTGTTGTGTGCAGTTGAGATGTTAGCTGAGAACTCTGTAGTTTGAATGTTGTCAATTGCATACTCTTCGATTTAGCAGTGCGAGGAGACTCACTGTGACACGCGAAAGAGCAACGGAAATTTCCATTGATGAGTTACTGCAACATGAGACTGTATGACCCTACGATGAATTCCGTGGATTCAAGCGTTCTCCTACATCACATTTGTAGTAATTCTGAGAAACAAACGAAAACCATCCTGCATAAAGCCGAGAAACAGAGCCTTTTTTCTAGTCTGCATCAAAATTACCAACAGTTCGTCACCAAAAGTAACAGACTTATTATATTTTAGTTTCTTCTATTTATTGTAATGTTCGTTTTCCAATTTTACTCTTTATGACGATATTTCATGGGAATGTCTGCATTAAAATTGAGAACTTCCATATGTAGTTGATATCGTGGAAGCATTTGAATCGTAACGCAGGATTTTTCCACAATACCGTGTTATAAACAAACCCGTAAACAAAACTTACACTTACATACTCTGTGTCACACGTGTCGAGAGACCAGTTGGAAGTTTAGAGCTTGTCCCGCGTCTAGAGCGCTGGCCCTGGGGGTAATATACTTAGAGATAGGAAACCTGGCAAGTACACGCGTAAGTCGGCGCCGGACCGAACGTTCTAGCGGAATCGAAACACCGCTCCCTCTCGAGATATTACGTGCACTGCGCTTACGGAACGAATGGCCACAGCTGTTCACGCACAACGAAAAGAGCAGTTGACGCAACACGGGATAATCGATCACAATCCAACCCGAACAATTGATTTTTACTCGCATAGGCTTGCTTTTTCAGGGAGCAACGCAGCAACAATCTGATATTTATCCGTTACTTGTGTCGTTCGCTATCTAAGCGAATAGGGGACTGATTAGGGTGAGAATTGTCTGAGAGAAAATTTCGCTTCGTCGAGCATTTTGTCAGAGTTCTTTTCCTTTCCCGAGAGCGTGACATGGCACTTGGAGAATTCTCCGCCCTTTGAAACTCCGCCACCCCCGACCGGGGTCAATCTTGAGATCTCGAGGATTGAAAGCCAGCGTACAACCCACGATACCCACGAGGACGGCGTTCGACAAATTCATCACTGTCAGCAACGAAATTCCCCTCAGGGTCCAAGTTTGATTTTAGTTGTGGGTCGTGTTGCGGTCGCCGTAAACGTCTCCAAATAGACCCTTGCGGTCGCCGGGGCGGCCTCCGCTTCCCGGAGAGCGAAGCGCCGCCGACGTAGCCGCGGCCGGGCCCACCGCAAGCGGCTCGACGCACACTGGGTCGAATCTCGAAAAAGTTGGACAAAATTCTGGAAATGAAATGATGAAGGAATTTTGAGCGTACGGCGGAAAATTAAGAACTTCATCACCAGAAACACTATTACTATTAATTCCTAAAAATATTGTTGACAAGAGTTACATTTTATCTGGAGAATTATCAGGCTGTGATATAGGTGATTTGCGGGAGTGAATATTTTCAACAGGGGAAGTTATTGATGATTACACGGGAGTGAATATTTTATTATCAATTCTTGCCAAAAACGATATTTTTCATTTGTATTCAGAATTCAACTTGTTAGGGTATGGATGCCAAACGTCAAGAAAACGTGTACAGAATACTCCTCCCCTTAGGAAGTTACATATATATTTGAACTGTTTTTAACGTTAAATAACAGGTTCCGATAATTTATAAATAGAGTATCCTTGCGTATTGTATACTTGAATTGCAAGTTATAACTAAACATTTGTTTAAATTTCACTTGAAAATTCTTAGTTCCTAACCTAATAACAGCAAATTTTATTCAAATTAATTTTTAAAAAAATGCAGTTATAACTAAACATTTGTTTAGATTCCACTTGATTGAAAATTCTTAGTTCCTAATCTAATAACTGTAAATTTTATTGAAATTAATTTTTTTAAAAAAATGTTAACATCGAAATCGTAATCAGCAACGTAGCAAACGCTTGTAGATAGAGTTTCAATAATATTTTCATATTCTGACCCGCTTTTGGGGACTTGGCTGCAGTGCGCAACCGGGGCGTGGAGCGGGC
>BOPP01000137.1:2431490-2449670 GCA_017312745.1 Gryllus bimaculatus | reverse complement strand
TTGAAAGGAAAAAGGTGTATTACAAAAAAATCCTTCGTACGCCTTCCTTCGGAGGGGAAGTAAAGCCGGCTGTCCCATTGTTAGAGATTTTACTTAGCTTGTAAAAAGATCCTCAAGCCTGGAATGACGCCTCTGAGCTAAATTCAAGAACCGCCCTCTCGCCCCAAGAAATACCTCCTTCTCTATGCTAGAGGAAGCGAGCCGGTAGGCGAAATTTGCGTGGGTCAGGCGGAAGAGCAGAGCCTCATGGACTTGATCTCCCACGTAAATAAAAGGCATTATTCAATCAGGTTAGCCACGTATGTTACACAAAGCAGTCTGTCAGGTTGACGGTGTTAAAAACCTTTTTATTAGGTTCAGGTGTCACCGCAATTGTACATTCAAATCATCGCCGAAAGAGCTTAATGGAATTTGTAAGCATTTCCTGCTTGCTTTCTACCTCGTAATGCAACGAACGGAGATTACCCATAACAAGTTGGACGTCCACGCTTGTGGTCTGCATAGAACGTCATGCGGCGCATGGAAAGGCGTCCGGTGCGATGCCGCCTGGGAAGCAGCTCTGGCAGAGCACTACAAATCCGTTGGAGGCCGTGTAGCTGCGTCGGCCGTGACAGCCGAGAGGCGGCGGAGGCGCGGGGCACAGCTGGAGGAGCCGCACGAATACCTAATCCCGTTGAGCCTCCGCCGAACGCGGGGGCGGCGGGGGCGGTGGGCGCTGGCGCTAGGCGCTGTGGGCCAGATTCGGGGGCGGAAAATTGAATGGATTTGATGCCTTATTTCATGATCGGCCAGGACCTTTGATCTTTGAGAATTTGTTAGCATGGATTTCCAAATCTAAACGTGGGTCGCTCGATTTTCTACGAATGCACATGGCAAGTTCAATGGAGCCACCAGTCGTCAATGCACGAGAGCTTAATTACCCTATTCTTATGGCGCCGCTTCGTGATATCGTCGTCAATGACGTCGGAGCACCTTGATGCTCCCACATCCTGAATGCTTACCTCAATCGCAATCTGACTCAGTCAGATCTGATTGATCGCAACCTGACATCATTGCAACCCGAATGCATCGTATCGCGACATTTCCTTTTTTCAATTATTTTTCAAAAACCCCGCTTAATTATTACAACTGCTACTCGTGTCAGTTATTGCAGTTCAGTGATATCGATTTAATTAGTATTCCTTTAACACTCAATATGTGATATCATTATAAACACGTTTGCTTTCAAAACACGATCATTGCACGGTCGTGTGTTTCAAACTCTGTAACAAATATTTATAAGATGTGTATGGCCAATCGTAGAATATAATCTTGCATTCAAGTTACCTCTGCAATGTTATTATGATTATAACTCAGAAGCGAGTTTTTCTTGTCCCAAGATTCTCCGCAACTCACCAGGCACGATTCGGCATAGTTTCACCTGCACAATTCTTGACACTACGGTTTCTTTTCTCTGATTAATCTCTTTACTATCCGTGTCAGAACGTCGTCTCGCATTTCACAATCAAGAAGTTCTATTTTCTATTGTCAGTTCTATTCCGCATTCTGTATCATCGCTCTGATTCTTCCTCAGGAGTGCCATAGCTCTCTCTATGTCGATCACATCGCAAAGTCACGCATCTGATCAGTTTTAAGCGGCTCCTTTGTTTGGCTTCACATGCAGAAGGCCATCGAGCCCCGCGATCGCGTATCTTATCATCTGCATATTGCTTCATCGTTAGTTTGTTCTGCCCACCCTATCCCATCACCGCTATTTACGATCACCCGTCCCATATCGAATCACAATCACCTCTACCGCGATCACCGCTGGAGTCTCACAATCCTCCCGTACCATCGCCCACATTCAACAATTAAACCCGCCCTTGCCCCCAACGGCACGGACCCTTTCACAGCTGCACACCACGAACACCCAGACCGCGTCCGCACACGTCTCCACGCCGCCGCTGTTCCCACCACCGTTCCGCGCCCCACCCCCGCTGCCGGGGGCGCGCCAACCTTCCCACGGCTTGCCCGGCGCCCCGCGGGCGTCGTCGCTAACCAGACCGCCCCGATTACCATCGGCCGCATTGGCGCAGCTCCGCTGTCTGCTCCACGCGGGCGCGTTGCGGAGCTCCCACTGTCGCGTATCGTTCAGCCGCTCGGGCGGGCGGGCGCGCGAGGCAGCTGCGTGGGAGCCGCGGGTTGGCGGTAACACAGCGACTCTGCGGCGTGCGCGGCCGCGGATCAGGTGTCTGTCGCCCCCGCGTGCGCCTGCCCCGGGCGCGCTTGCGGCCGTTGTGCCGGCCCGCCCGCCCCGCCCCGCTCCGCCCCGCTGCCGCGCCCGCCCGCTCTCCCGCCCGCCTCGCCCGCTCCTCCCTGCGCCCTCAGCGCCGCTCAGCCCCCGCCCCGCCCCCGCCGCGCGCCTCGCCCCGCCACGCAGCGCCACGCCCCGCCACGCCCGCCCGCCATGGTCCGGCCCACGTCCCGCCACGCCCGCGCGCACACCCCACCACGCCCGCCCGCTCCGCCCCGCCGCCGCCACGCCACGACCACGCCCGCCCCACGCCACGCCCACGCCCACGCCCACGCCCACGCCCACGCCCACGCACGCCACGCCACGCCCCGTCCCGCCCCGCCGCCGTTCCACCGCCCTTGCCCACGCACGCCACGGCGCACGCACGGCCCGCCATGCCACGCCACGCCCGCCACGCACGGCTTGCCCCGCCCCGCTCCGCCCCGCCCCGCCTCAGCTCGCGCCCGGCTGAGCGCGCACGCACCCACTAATACTCTTCTCGCCTGCTCTGGTTTAGATTTCGACTGACTAAAGGAATCCGCATCGTGGATATGTTGGTCTTGCCAGCGTACGGCCGGGTATTCATCCTGTATTATAGATACGTTCGCGTCGATATAAAAATAAGTGATTTCCTTACGTAAATATATTTGTTTCTCTTGTTGGTGAGCTTAACGATTTTTTGATTGCGTCTGCTGGGCTGATCGTAGCAAATTTACTTTATGTAATTCAATGTTAGTTTCTTTAAGGTTTAAGTTTGAGA
Source organism: Gryllus bimaculatus (assembly GCA_017312745.1). Taxonomy (NCBI): domain Eukaryota; kingdom Metazoa; phylum Arthropoda; class Insecta; order Orthoptera; family Gryllidae; genus Gryllus; species Gryllus bimaculatus. The sequence continues at coordinate 2,446,638 of BOPP01000137.1, read as the reverse complement.
GATATACAATCATTGATCAAATATAGATTCTCTTCCATTGGGCTCCCTTCTTAACCTGATGCACAGAAAATCCCTACTGAGTACGACGGCCACAATAAAGTAACTGCTAATAATGGCAATTTTAGTGTGTTAAATATTTGAGCTTTGTGACCTTTATCAGTAATTTTCACCAGTCCAACTCACTCTCTTCTTATTTACACACTCCTAAACGTATCTGTATTGCGTTTCTTAGAATAGTTTATAATAAACAAAAAATTTTAGGTTTTGCCCTGTTAGACCATCCTTTAAAGGATTGGTTATTGCCGTTTCTGATAGATAATTGATGATTTCCGCTTCTTCCTATCAGCCCGGAAACTGAGTTCGAGGATGTTGAGAACGAGCTATATTGAAAGTTATTGAAGGAATATTTGAATTTCAGAATGTGACGAAAGGTATCGTAAATAAACGACACTTTTATACAACTTGTTCAGTTTTTGTGGATATGAATATATTAAGTCAAATTTATCACCAATCAATCAAATTAATTTTCATGCATTTTCAGCACTGACGTTTTAGTGTAATAACGTCTGTCTACGTCTGGTGCTACAAAGATGTCTTGCATGTTTTAACTTAGATCAAATTCCTCTTTGTATGAGAATCGTTTTTCACATCATTGTATGCCTTCAAATTATGCTCCCAATATATCATTGCTATTTCGAGCATTTACAAAGAAGAAGGTCGGAGGAGAATAAGAGAGAAAAGTAGGAGGAGGAGTGGGAAAGAGAAAGGTTAATGGAGGAGGTGGAGAAGAAGATGAAGGGAGCGCGGAGCGAAAAGGAGGACACAGGGGATGGAGGATTAATAAGAATAACAAAGCAGGAAATAGCAAAAGCGAGAAGATGGAAGGCCAAAGGAGAGGCGAACCGGAAGGGAGTTCGAATTAGAGGAAGAGGTGAGGAGAAGCAGTCGGGGAGAGGAAGGAGAAGAGAGGACGAAGCAGGAGAGAGACGGAGAGGAGGAGACCTTAGAGAAGAGGAATAGAGTCAAGAGGGCAAAGACGGAGTAGAAGTTTGGAGACGTAACACAGTGGAGGAGGTGAAGGAAGACGTGGAGGGAATGAAAGTAGACGAGGAGAATTAAAGACAAATGGAGATGAATACGTTTGCTCGCCTCTCTTTCCCTCTTGAGTACAAATGGCGGAGATCCAGAGAGGGAGCGCGGACGTGGCGGCGGGAGGGCGGCGGGGGGCGCGGGCGGTCGGGGCGGCCGGGCGGCCGGCGGGGCGGCGGGGCGGCGGGCGGCGGGGGTGGCGGGGCAGCTCCCGCGGTGCGCTGCCGCTGTCGCGCCGCCCGGCCTGCTCCAGCGGCGCCGGCCGCGGGAGGACGGGGGCCGCGGGGGGCGACGGCCCGACATTATTACGGCGAAGCGCTTGTCCAGTATTCTCCTTAACAACTTAGAAGGCCGGCGTGGCATTAATCACGCGCGACACGCGCTACGGTCCCGCGCGCACGATACCCTGCCCCACGCGCCCGCCGCGGTCGCCTCCTTCTCAGCCACCGCCGAACGTGTGTTTGCTCGTCGGCCCCGCCGCAACCCTCACCTGCGCGCCTCACGCTCTTGTTCTCGCTGTCCCCGACGCACATACCCCCCCCTCCCCGGTATCTCGACCATTTGCGTTTATCGCTCTGTTTCGCCACCCTTCGTCGTACCTCCCCACGCCTACCTACGCCGCCCGCGTTCGTCCTCCACTGTCTCTGTCTGTCAGCTCCTCTCGCATCCCTCTGGACCGGACCGCCGCCACTCTCTCATGATGACGTCGCAGATTTCTGCGTACGTACGTCGCCCGTTTACTACCCTATTCCTCACCCTCTTGCTTCTCCTCAATCTCATCACACCGCTCTACGCCCCTCCGGCCCGCCTCACCCTTGGCGCCAACGTCCTCGCTCCTCAGCCTGCGGCTCTGCGGTGAAGACCCTCGCGCGGGTGTGACCGAAGTGTGTCGGTTCCTCTCTGCTTTTGCGTCCGTTTCCCACAGGACCTGCTTCTTGGACGGGGCGCGGTGGCAGATTCGAATGGGGAGGGAGACGGGGACATGCTTACCCTCTGGTATGTCATCGTGTCTCGGGTGGACGTGAAATGAGGACGTGGTTTCCCTGCTAAGGCGTAGAGTCTGTATGAATGTTGCTGATTAAATCGGTTGCAATAACACCTCGACATGTGGTTGTTGTCGTGCAGTTGAGACTGTTAAGCTGAAAACTCCTGTTAGTCTTGAAATGTTGTCAATTGCATTACTGCTTTCGATTTAGCAGTGCGAGGAGACTCTCACTGGATGACAGCGGAAAGAGCAACCGGAATATTCTCAGTGATGAAGTCGTTACTGCCAACTGGAGACTTGTATGCACCCTACGATGGCTTCCGTGATTTCAAGCGGTTCTCGCCTCACATACATCTTGTAGTTAATTCTTGGAGAAACAAAGCGAAAACCATCACCTGCATAAAGCCACGATGACACCAGAGCCTTTTTCTGTCTGCATCTAAAATTACCACAAGTTCGTTCACCAAAAGTAACAGACCTTTTATATATTTAGTTCGCTTCTACTTCTACTTGTAATGTTCGTTTCTCCAATCTTTACTCTTTATCGACGATATTTCGTGGGAATGTCTGCAATTAAAAATTTGGAGAACTTCCCATATGTAGTTGGATATCGTAGGAATTATGACATATTTGTGTAAGCAGGATTTTTCGCACAGAATACGGTCTGTGGTGTATAATCATAAACAAACCCGTAGAAAAATAGCACTTCTACTGTGATCGACAGCCAGCTCTGCTCAGGAGAGACCGTTGGAGAGTTTAGCAGCTGTTCCCGCGTCTAGAGCGCTGAGCCCTGGGGAAGAGTATACTTAGAGGATAGGACACCTGGCAAGTACACTTCCGCGTAGTCGGCGCTGACCGAACGTTCTAGCGGGAAAATACCGACAACATCCGCGTCCCTCTCAGAGACTATTCGTTGCACTGCGCCTCTACGATGCGAATGGCCACGCTGTTCCAACGCACATCGAAAGCAGCAGTTTGATCGCAACACCCGGGCATACCATTCGATCATCAATCCAACCCGAACAATGTTTATTACTCGCATAGGCTTGCTTTTCACGGGAGTCACAGTTCGGCAGCAAACAATACTGTATATTTATCCGTTACCGTGTGTCGTTCGACTATTCAAGCGAATAGAGCGATGTTAGTGTGACGAATTTGGTCTAGGGGTGACGGCGAGGAGGAGAAATTTCGCTTTTGCGTCGGAGCGTATTTTGTCAGTACGTTCTTTTCCTTTCCCGAGGCGTGACGACTATGCATCCTCTGGGAGCATCATCCCTGCCTTTGGAATACTGCCGCCACCGCCCGACCGGGGTCAATCTTACCGATCTCGAGAATTGAAAGCAGCGTACAACCCACGATACTTCCGACTGACATCAACAGACAAAACTCTCTTCATAACACTGTCAGCATATGTGAACGTGATACGAACCCCCTCAGGTCGCAGTTTTGATCTCTTTTAGTGTGGTGGTCGTGTTGGGTGGCGTCCGTAACACGGTGTCTCGCATATAGAGACCCCGCCCGGCGCCGCGCGCATTGCGGTCGCCGGGCGGCCTCCGCTTGCCCGCCAGAAGAAGCGAAGCGCCGCCGACGTGATAGCCTGCGGCCGGTACCCACCGGCAAGGGCGGCTCGACGCACTCTGGGCGTCTCGATCCTGCGGACGAAAAGTTGGACAAAATCTCTGGAATGAAATCGATGAAAGAGCAGTCTGACGCGTACGAGCAGGAAATATTTAGACACTCTATCACTTGCAGAAACACTTAACTTTTCCCTATAATATTATATTGATAGATCCAAAGAGTTACATTTGTTATGCTGCAGAATAGATCAGGCTTGTGATATAGGTGAGTCTTGCGGGACGTGAAGATCTTTCACAGGGGAAGTTATTGATGATTACACGGGAGTGAATATTACTTATCAATGTCTGCCAAAACGAATATTGCTTTACAATTTGTCCATTCAGAATTCACCTGGCTGATTAGGGGTATGTGGAGGGCCAAAACCGTCAAGAAACGGTGTACTGAGAATATCTCCCCCTTAGGAAGTTCATATATATTTGAACTTCTTTAACGTTATAATAACAGGTTCCGAATAATTTAGAAATAGAGTATCTTGCGTTGCTATATGAATTGCAAGTTTATAACTAAACATTTGTTTAAATTCACTTGAAATTCTTAGTTTCTAACCTAATAACAGCAATTTTATTCAATTAAATTTTTTGAAAAATGCTTATAACTAACATTTGTTTAGATTCCACTTGATTGAAAATTTCTTGTTCCTAATCTAATAACTGAAATTTTAGTAAATTAATTTTTGGAACAAATGTTAACATCGAAATCGTTAATCAAGCAAGGGCAAACCGCGTTGTAGATAGGAGTTGTTTCAATAGATGATTTTCATAGTTCTGACCCGGCTGTGTGTGGGACTTGGCCTGTCTCAGTGCTGCAACGGGGCGTGGGAGCGGGCGCATGGGCGGGCGCAGGTGGCGGGCGCAGGTGCGTGCGCGGGGCGGCGCAGGGGCTGGCCGGCGGGCGCTGCGGGGGGCCTCAAAAACCGCGGAATGTGATTTTGGCGCGCGGGCGTTGCGCGAGCGGGCGTGTGGGGGCGACGCGGGCGGACGCCGCCCGATGGAGTTGTCTGCTGTCGGGCTGTCAACTGGCGGCGGGCGCGTGTGTCGTCGCTTGCTCCGAGGGGGCGCGGTTAGCGGCGCCGACGCCCGGGTCTTTGAGACGCCACGACGCCGTCTGTGAGAGTTCTAATTCGTCGCGGCCCTCGGCGGAGGAACGGAGCGCTTACTGACAGCGAGCGCGGGTTCGATTCCGGCTGAGGGGCGTGGATTTCTTTTGAAGGGTTGAAAATTCAAGTCATGCTTGCGGTTTCAAAACGAATCCTGGCTATACGCCCTGCAAAATGAAGTTCTCTGACAATTCGGCCCTTTGGGACAACAAGGTTTAGTCCAACGGTTCAGGGGTTGCAAGTAAATTGATGTCAAATTTTCATTAACATATTTATCAGAAATCTCTCCACGTACAATAGAGATTTTATCAGTAGCTTTTCGTCCACAGATTACAGTATGAGTGTGTTCTTCTTGTAGCTGAAGTCAGATGCAACTTCCTCTCACTAACAATTTGTTTTCTTCAATTTTGTCAGTTGGAACCATATTCACAATTGTCGAAATCCCTTTCTAACTATATCCCTTACGTCCGTTGTGTGGCTCTGTGAAAACGGCTAAAATGAAAGTAAAAATCTATCAGTTACCTTGGTACCTATCAGGGATCAAATACAAAACATCCAACAATGTCTATGTCTGGGGAGGGGGGGGATGTTAATGGACAAATCTCTAAGTGCCCGGGCTTTACAAACATTTATTTATATTTATTTATTGTCAGAAATCACAAAAAACTGTTTGTGACACATGGGGGAGAAGTAAAATCTGCGCACTATTTTGTGATTCAGAATACAAACTCCTTTCATTTACTGCATATAATTAAATTATGAACGAAGTACCAACAAGCGTGTGAAGTAACATTTCAAAGCTAGACTTTTTGGCTTCCGTGAAATAGAGAATATTTACATTGGCAAACCAACTGCTCATTTGATGCAGATAAAAATGCTGTCGAACTTACAATTTTCTCCCCCTATTATTGCCGGAACTAGCAGAAAGGAAGCGGCACAATAGTGCTTACTTAGATTTTCGAAAGTCGTACAGTGGTCAATCGGTTGTATGTAACTCCTTGGTACCGTAAAAAATTATGATTCACGGTCGGACATCCTCCTCCTCTTCCTCATCCTCTTCCTCCTCCTCTTCCTCCTCCTCTTCCTCCTCCTCCTCTTCCTCCTCCTCTTCCTCCTCCTCTTCCTCCTCCTCTTCCTCGTCCTCTTCCTCGTCCTCTTCTTCTTCTTCCTCCTCCTCATCTTCCTCTTCTTCTTCCTCTTCTTCCTCCTCTTCTTCCTCTTCTTCCTCCTCTTCTTCCTCTTCTTCCTCCTCTTCTTACTCCTCTTCTTACTCCTCTTATTCCTCCTTCTCTTCTTCCTCTTCTTCCTCCTCTTCCTCCCCCTCCCTCTTCTTCCATCGCCCGGACGGCCGGTCGTCTGAGTGAAGAAAGAAAAATTCAGGCTGGTAAGTGTGCCGTATTCAGCGTCATGCTTGCCACAAGTTTCCCTCCCTCCAGGCGTGTATAATAAAGGAAATCACTGCCCCAGGCCTGGGAAGACCAGTAACTACAAAAGTTGGATTAATTAAAATGTTAAATACATGAGTGTTTAAGATGTAATACTGACGTTATAAATACACTGTATACGTTTAAATACAATTTTAAATAATTTTTGTTTAAATGTGCGCCTGTGCAACATCTTTCAAAAGCTGCTTGTTGCAATCGCCAAAAGACTTGCGACTTAATATTCTCAGTTTGCTTCGTATTACTCCTGACGTATAAAGGAACCCAAATGTGAAACGTTGAGGAAAATTAGACATGATATTAAATGGATGTTGATTCTATGTTGTTGTTCAAAGTACGGATGACAGAATGTTTGAATACTACTTGTTGTTCGAAGTATAAATGATTATGTGACCAAATTTATGATTCCGGATGTTTATTTAATGAGAATGGCATCCATTTTTGTATCCAATTTGGCGAACAGAACTTGAAAGTTAATCGAAGAAATTTGAATTGGTCAAAATATTCCAACAATTGTTCAACTTCAGATGCGATCGAACCTAAGTCTTCTGGTATAAGCCTAAATATTTACCGCAATTGCTTTAAATGATTAAATATACGTTAATCATAGTGACAAGGCCACTTCATTGTTGACATGTACTATATGCAGCATATTTCCGAAGTATTTGTCGTTCAAGCAAGGTGACAGGGTAGTAATTACGTTTTAGAGAAACTTTTATTTGTCTACGAAACAATTGTTTAATAATCTTCTGAAATTTATTGTACTACTTATATAGAAAATCAAAAACAAATACGAAAACGTTACTTTATTGCGAAAAAGAAAAATCAGAAATTTCCAAGCTTCATTAGAAGTGCCCTTTTATCAGAGTTCTCTTTGTGGGAGACTACATAAAAGGAGGTTACTCTTTCCGAAGCAATCGCGCCGACCCGACATCGATTACAGTCATACGTTCGATACGTGTGCCCTCGTTTCGCATGGCCTTATGCCTTTGAGTACCCGCGTCTGTGATCATCGGATCGATCGGACGCGATTTCTCCGCGCACAACCCGTCGCTCGCGACGAGGAGAGTCGCACTTCGTGCGTGACTGACCCAGCTGCACTGCGGGCTCAGGAACAGTGGTGACAGAAATCCGACCTTTGTGCATCGGGACTGATTTGCACATTCAAATGGAGCTGTGATCGGGATGTCGCAATGCGACGGATAGGAAGTGTCGAGCCGCAGATGCGAAATAAGTTTTCTCACATTAGCTGATTCAAAAAGGAAACGTATAACAAATGGTAGACTGTATTGAGTTTTCACTTTTGTCCGAATTGTGGAATCGCTGAACGAGAGCTGTACCACAGCATTCACAAGAAAAAGAAAGTTGTATCTATTTCCTCAAAAAAGGCAACGTTTTCTACTTAACTTCCGCACCTGCTAGTTGCAAAGCACTGTACTATCACGAACGTCAAATTACTACACTTATTACAACACTCAGTGTAGCTAAATTTGCAATTGACATCAGCATCCTTATTCAGAACAATCTTCTAACTTCCCCAGACTTGATATATTCACGAACCAGCCGCGGGTTTTCCACTGCCATCATGGGAGACATTGTATTCAGTATGTCAGCGGCCGACCCATCGTAATTGACACTATACTGAACGATCGCTGTAGTCAGTATTCCTATCATAACGCAGCTTACGATGTTCTCCAGCATTCTCTGTAGAAATATGGAAGTGAAAATATCAGTTGTCACCTGCGAAATCAACACCCTGATGCGAGTGCGTGCTATGTATAGCTGGTTTAAATCTTTGGATTAATGTAGAACCTAATAACCAAGATATACCTGCGGTATCTTGTTGGAAGTTTCCAAACAATGTTTTGTGAATTTGCAATTTCGGTCATGTTTTAGTACTGAGCTACGCAGACGAAGTTGCTGGTGCAATAAGAGTAGGGCAAAAAAGATAAATCCTACTCAGAACACGCTAGACAAATTCCACATGAGGTGAGCAAGATTAGAAATAGATATCTTTCATATAGGTATTGTACTAGTCAGTTAGATTAAATAATTTTCCATCTTTCTATGGAATCTTTGCATTCAAGGTGACCTTGAAGTCTATTTACGAAACATATTTCGAAATCTGATTACGAATTTTTTATATGTGTTAACAAGTTCTGAAAAACTTTGATATCTGTTTGCGGTATTTTTGCAGTAAATGTATGTTTGTTTACTTTACATTTTCAATGCCAAAAGACAGTGGTATCAAATTATCACAATACATTCGGGGGAAATATTTTGAAATTTGAGAAGGTATTTAATTCTGTATGTCCCCTTTAGGCAGCGTTTTTAAATGAAATGTAAATATGACAACAATAAAAAATATCTTTTTAGTCCTTTTATTCGTCCGGTTATTCTACATTCCATACTTCATTGAAATACATGGAAACCCCTTTTCGCGCGAGTAAACGACATTGAAACTTTTATTTGCGCAGGATATATTAGAACACTTTTTTCAATGGAGCCCAAACTTTGCGAATCTTTCCTTTCCGCACGGAATACATTGAAATTATTTTCTTCTTCACGCGAGTCTATGACATTGAGCACATTTTCACGCGACATACGTTCAAACATTTTTTACGCACTACGGACGACATTACAACGTTTTTCGTACACACTTATACATTGCTTTTTTGTCCGAGTAACACATACGTAATAACACACATATTCCTTGCTTTTTTGTCCAAGTAACACGTACGTAATAACACACATATTCCTTTTTTTTGCACGAGTCTATGATACTAAACATTTTCGCGCAGATCTGCAACAGCGCGGAATACGACGCTTTCGCAATTTATTTTTTCCGCGATCGAACCGCGCCCGGCATTTCGCCGCCTCGCGCAGAAGAGCGGCGCAGCGCTGTCGTCGCGTGCCGGGGGCGGCGCCTGCGCAGGGCGGCGCTGCGCGGCGGCTGCGCTTTCAGAACCGGAGCAATGGGGTCAGAGGGCGGCCACAATGGCCGTCACCGCCGCCGCCGCGCCGCCGCTGCATTCCCAGCGAGAATACGCCCCGGCCAACTAATTTCCATGTCCGTGGGATTCCGACAGCGACGCCGCAGAGGGAGGCGGTGGGCAGGGGTGTGGGGCGGAGCGGTCGAATGCCGTGGGCGGGGGCGGGGGCGGGGGAGGAGCGGTTGCGGATGGCGACACCATGAAATACGAGGGGGAAAAGTGGGAGGCCGAATGACAGACTGTGGGCAGGGAATGAGGGAGATGACGACAACACTCTGTGCTTCAGGTCTCGAAGGAGGGTGGGGGGGGGGTCGTGTTCGAAACATAAGTGTGCGGCAAATACCAGAATATCAGCGAAGAAACGCTCATTTGTGTTCTGATTCGAATATATATGATTAAGAGATTAATATAATGTTCTGCAATGCAACATTGCCTGGTTATCAACGTTGCCACAACTTCGAAAAGTTTTGGTATACAGTTAACTCCTTTCTTTTCAAACATCACATACAACCACATCTTGGTCTGGAGGAGAATTCCATCGGTAGTTTTCTCTGGTTCCTCCTATCAACACCAAGTGAATGCCGGAGCAGTACCCTAACAAACGGGACACGGACTGTTCGCGATCTTTCCTTCCCCTTCCTTTCTTATCGTCGTCGCCTCTTACCTATACACTTCCATGCCCTATATTACCGTACAAGCCGGGGAGCCGGTCAGAAACTCAGACTGACGCTTGGAACAAGACTTGCTTGTCCCAGCTGGGGCCATGGGAGATACCTGGTTGAAGGAAATCGCGCCTGCAGACGGGAAGGTCAGCGCCGGGTCTCGCCATCCAGCGGGGGAAGATAACTGCCACCTCCTGAGGAAATAAGCATGCACTACACTTACGAGAATAATGACCTTAGCAATTGACGCGCCTGGAATTACTTAAAATTGAATCGGTATGACTGCTCCCAGTCAGGTTGGCTGAAAGCAGAACAATTTGTTGACTTGTTTGGAAGTGTTTCGACTTTGGTAGACAAAATTTTCAAACCCCTCCTTCACATCACCTTACAAAACAATTGGAGTGTTCTCTTCCATATTTTTGAATATGCAGACATCGCATCCAAATACAAATCCCAGACGTTTCTTTGAAATGCGTTTTTATGAAAGCTTGACTTCCAAGGAATTAAACCAAACATTTCTAGATTCCAAGATGAGAAGACGTACAAATTTTCAAAGTGAAAGAAGAATCCGTCATCTTCAGATAGTGATATTGAAAGGCGAGTTTATCACCTTAAATAACGATGCTGCTGCTGCTGATAATGATGAGTCTTAAGACACCTGGATTCTCCTGAGATTTCCGTAAACTTCCCTTAAATTGTGTGACCTGCACAATGTGAGCCAAATAATATCGATAATTAAGAATCAAAACCAGCAGAAGAGACAGCCTCTACGCTATGGAGTGCCTCCCTCCCCTCTGCACTGGTGGTATCAATGTCGCCACCGCCCCTCCCCCCATTTCCCCCCGCAGCCTCCGCCCTCGCAGAGCGCGGTCGTTCCACGCGTCACCGCCCGCGCTGTCGGCCCCGCCAACGCTCGCGGGCTCAAAGCGTCCGCATCAAAGAGTGAAACTGTTTGGATTTCACGTGTGTGAATGGCGCTGGTACGCTCTTTGTGAGGGACGGGGAGGAGGGACTCGGACGCGAGGGCGGCGCCGCTATCCAGCGATGACCACTGCTACCGCACAGTGGGGCAGACACAGGGAAAACAATGCCAAATAGGTGAGTGAGTCTTGATGTTAGGCATGTCGTATACGGTAATTGGACACGGAGGTGTAGTGCATTTTAAGACACGGGGGTAGAAGCTTTCCTCTCCTGCTGGAAAGCGAGATCCGGCACCGACGTACACATCTGCTTACGCGTTTCCCTTTCCAGGTGTCTCATCCAAGAAGCACACCCCCAGCCCAACATGCTCTTATCTCCCGACAGCGTTAACATGTGTTGTAGTGCAGTGCTTGTGTGTGTGTGTAAGGGAAGAGGAAGGATCAACGATGATGGAAAGATTGTTCGTGGTCCGTAGCCTGCTTGTTGGGTGCTGCTCCGGCATTCACGTCTATATTGGTCAGAGAAACCACGAAGAATTGCCCGATAGAGCACGCGGCCACTCGAATTCCGTGTCTGAATTCGCCGTAGCTATGTAGTTAGTGTCAAAACAGCCAATTCGAATTAGTGGAGCGTGAAATAACTCATTATATTTTAAGGCAGTTTTGCTGCAGGTCCCACGGGCTCATTGTGATCGCAATCGTGCAGCGACGTGGGAGACATCTATAATTTATTTGAAACTTTTATGGTAGAATTGCTACGTTGCTGAATTATACTTGTAGGGCGCATCAATGCACATGATCGTTGGTATATTAACGATTTTTGTTTTAAAAAATCAGTAAAATCGATTATTTTAGCTGCACATTCACCGTTACGGAGGATCTTGAAATGCATGCTTCATATAACTTCATATAACATATGTATTTGTGTGTTTGTTATATTGATTATTATGTTTGTGTCACGCTTTCTATATGCTTATCAAGGAAAACTGAGGAACGTGAATGAAAATGCAAGTTAACCTCCGGAAACTTTACTTCGAGAGAAGAAAAATTGATAAGAGATGTATATGTGTGTGTATATATTTATATTTATATTTATATTTATATTTATATTTATATTTATATTTATATTTATATTTATATTTATTTAGATATAGATATTTATATATATAATTAATGTTGTCCCTTTTATGAATGGCAATTTATTTTTGACTTGCGCAAACGAACATATTAGATTAGAAATGGTGACATTATTGTTTACGAAGTCGTATCATACGTAAATTAAAATCTGTTAATACGATGACACTTTTTTACCGCAATATATAATACAATCTTAAACATTCGAAATTTGTTATTCAATATTGTGATATTTTTTATATGAGATTTATTAGTGGCAATTAAAAAAATCATTCGTCGCGTGTAACATCAATTTGAAATATATGTTTTATAATTATGCTATATTTTGTGAATCCCCGAATTTAATAAATATTACTTGCTCTGATGTGAGCTCTGTGACATGTAAATGGAAAATATAGATATTCAATAATCTTTCTCTGTGTTTTCGAGATAGTATGTCGATTACTTCGTGTGGCGCAAAATAATTGATAAGAAACATAACTGTAGCTCGTTTGCCATTGATAATAGATTTTATTTCACGGGAGCAAATATTTATTGTTATCAGATCTTAGGGTAGGAATTTGAACGATCAAGAAAACATAAAGATTGTAATTTTTTTCATACACCACAGTCCGTTTTAGCAGTTTCTTGCCGTTAAATAAATAATATTATAAAATTTTTATAAATATTTTTCAGAAATATTGAATAATTAAATAGGAAAGAAATCACGAAGATCCGTTTTGTAGAGGGTATTTTTAGTTTGTGCCACGTTCTATTTAAATTCGACCCACTGTGTAGTGACCTGTTGAAACGAGCGGCCATGGGGCGGCACCCTGGCCCCGGCGCGCGCCACCACGCACAGTTCCGGGTTGGGCCACGCCCCTCACCTCCTCTTTACTATCCCTTCCCTCCCCTCTCCCTCCCCGCGCATCTGCCGGCACCTGCGCTCTCGCTCCACGAAGTACGTCTATTGCGGACGGCAAATTGCTCACCTCTTTTCCAGGTCCACGTTCATTTATGCGCCCCATGGATCCAGATTGCGTGGAATTTTTTGTGATGCCGTCACGATGATGAAGTATAGGGATAAAGAGACAATGGATGGGCTGAACGAAAAGAATATGTAGAACTACTTCAGCTGTGGAGGCTTACACTTTTATAATCTTATTTTGTTCATTTTTGGTCGATCTCGAGTTATTTTTAGTTTTACCTAATTTCAAAATAAGTTGTGTGAAGATGGTAAGATCGTTGGGTTGTTTATTAATGATCACGATGCACAAATTCTTACAAATTACACTTTCAACTTACGTATGGTATTTGCGATACTGCTTTAGATTTGATCATTTCTCTCTCAAGGATGGGAAATAGCGTACTGGCACGAAAGAAATTTATTTATTCATTCAGCACGTTATTTATTAATTCAGTTTATTCATTTTCAGTTCTCTACCCATTGAGCATGGTGTCTGGCAGATACATATCTTACGCCCTCTCCGCGTTCTCTTGTAGTATGTAAACGATATGACCTGGTCCGCAAGAAAAGGAAGAATAGTTCTAGATATTTCGGATAGACCATCGCATGCGCCATGAAAAATTAACAATATGCATTTGGCATCATAGTAAGTTAACAAAATCTCTGGGTTACTCAATTCAGTCAAACCTCGAATGGAATATAATTGTAATTGTAATTGTACCACTTTATAATTGTACCACAAATAAGAAAATACCATCAGCGTGACTCCTAAAGTCTCCCTTCGTTTGGATTACTAACATTGTTCTGTCTATAAATTTATGAATCAGCAGTTTGGAACAAATCTGGCGTATTTATAAGTAGATTCATATTTTCATGGAATTTAGATATTTATAACTAGAACACAATTCGTAAGAATCATATTCATCTGGTGTCCACATGTAATACTAAGCGTTACTTTACAGTACATTTCCAGATATTCAGAAAATGAAAATCGATGCATAAGTCTATATGTCACGTAAAATATTTCCTTCTGCATAACTGTTTCTATAAACTTGAGACAACGCTCGACATCTATAAGTAAATAATTATTTATTTTAACAATAATATTTAATGTATTAGTTATGATTTTGTACTACTTAATGTCTGTAACAAAAAATGTACCGCAGATTCTGAGTCAATGATCCAATGTCTACCACTTTTTCGTTCAGCTTTTTAATCCATTGGGTAAATGAGATGGTAAATGATATTTACATTTGGTCAGAAATGTAACCTCACTAAGATCCCGTTTTCTTGAGCTCTCATTTTACTATTTGTGTTAGGCGTGGAGTCGTGGGTTATGTTAGCTATTTTGTTAGCAATAGAATAAAATGAAATGTGAAGTTTGTTTACTAATGCAAGTGATTATGCGGGTATTGCTATGGAGTGAACATTTATAGTTTCTAAAGGTTTTCACCATGGTGTATTTGTGATGTTTTGATTGTTCAACTACGAATTGTAGAAGGGTCAGATGGAGATTCTAAAACTGTAGAAATCTTGCAGAAATAATGATTCTGTACTGTACGTTATATACAGTTTTATATTTACGTTTTTACGAAATTAAGCCGAATTAAGCGAAATTAAGTCTTTGAACTGCAATATATAAGACAAAATTTTATAAATTTTTTCGCCATGACACACCTCTGGGCATTGTTTTTTTCTTTAAACAACCGTATAACTCTACTTTATGAACAACCGTACTTAACGTAATCTGCTGGTATTCGAATCGCATAATATACATTTTTCTTAATTTTTGGCGCTAGCTTGTTCCATTTACACTGTACGTAATTGTCCAATAAATAGACAACTTCGATAGATATTAACCCAACTGGGCAGTTGTTTCCTATAAAACATTTTGGGCAGGACCATTGTGTGCGCAATTGTTGTGTACGTCTTCCAGCCGTTTGATTTTTCGTAGCACCCTGTGATCTTGGAATTTTCCACAAGCCCGACTTCTATCAAATTGTTTTTGTTGTAATGGAAGGCGAAGTTGCAATTTATTTGGTCGCTTTAAAAGAGGTCGCCCATCTTCATATATTTCCATTGGGACCGAGGTACGTAGAGTGGTTTGTTACAAGTGCGTCCGGCCGGTGGGAGGGCGAGGGGCGGTGCCCTTGCTGCTATTCACTCGTAACGCGCGGTCGACCATTCGCCCACACAGTCCACAGTCCGCCGCAAACGTTTTCTGCCCCCACACCCCCTCAACC
>BOPP01000137.1:2414443-2430979 GCA_017312745.1 Gryllus bimaculatus | reverse complement strand
GCCTCCGACTCTCACCATTACTTACCGTTCTCGCACCGACACATCGAATCACTCATCCTACCCAAGAACCAGCACTCTACCTGAACGCCCCACGGCTTTCCGGTGCACCGCCGTCCGGGTTCCCCGCCTGTTTCTCGCGGCACACCGCATTCCACGCACGTACTCCGATTCCCTTTGCCTGCATACACTACTGATTTGCCATTCAGTCCGCAGCCGCTCGTTCACTCCGTCCCCTCGCCGCTCAAGAGCCCACTCACGACGCCACTCACTCGCCCACTCACGACGTGCCGCCACCGTCACGTCGCCACGTCGCCCATCACCGCCGCGCTCCGGCCGCCGCTCAAGATCGCCCGGCTCACCCGTTCGTCACTCCGTTTCGCTCACGTCAGGCTCACCGCCGCTACCGCCGCAGCTCACCCGCACGGCGACGATCGCCGCCGCTCGCTCGCCCACTCGCCGGACACTGCCCGCCACTCGCCCGCTCACTCCGTGCTCGCCGCCGCTCGCCCGCGCCACTGCCCGCCCACTCGCAGCCCACGTCGCCGGCCCCTCGGCGTCGTTAGCGCCTACGCCGCTCTTGATCTCGGGCAGCGCGCCCGATGGTGTCTGGTTTCCACGGGTCGCAGGTCGGCGGATGCTGAAGGAGGCAGGCCACCTCAATGGCGCTCACGTGCGACCCGTCGCGACTTCACAACGGCTGGAATCAACTCGCGTGGCTCACAAGGATATTCTGTTGGACTAGCATTTGCTATTCACGGTCGTAACAGACGTTAAGGCAACGTGGCGCTAGTGTTCCGAAACTGGAAGATCGCGCGTTCAATCTGGGGGAGGGGTGCAAACTTGCTTCATATGATGCGTGAGTGATTATTGTTTTCGCGCGCGTCTACTATCGATTTAGTTAGTCTCGTAAATAGTATAGTTCGTGTTATATCCCAAAAGGTGGCTGTATACTCCCGCTGAAACGTAATATTCGAAGCCGTGCTTCACGATGCCTTGAGGATTTGTCCCTTCCATTTATCTCCCCCAGCGGGGTTTCGCCTCTACTGGCACTCTAATCTCTTGCTATAGCCCCTGACCTGTGTGGATGTGTAGTGAATTAAATGTGTGATATGATCCGAACTCTAACGAAGATCAGCGAGTTAGTATGGCGTTAGTGGTATCTTCTGCGCATAAGCAGATTTTCAAAAGCGATGCGAAACTCGAACTGCGCAGATGATCGATATCGCAGTCGATTGCTGCAACGTTACGCCATTCTTAAAGTCCCCATTGCCCTCACCAGAATTGAATTCGATGGGTGTCAGCTCTGATCATTGGTTTGCGTCATTCTCGTCCATGCGAATACTGGATCAATACCTCATGACATGTACCGCACGCAACCTACGCTCACCTGTCTTTAGAGCTTATCAATGAGGAGAGTTGTTGTTTTCATGTGGCTTATCCCTCAACTTTTCTGTGACATTTATTATATTACTCGCAATTAACCTGTTGAATATTTACATAAAGCTTTTTAAATCTATAAAGTCATATCTACATTATTTACATCTTGTCTCATCGACCTTTTAGCTCTCGCCGTAGCGGGAAGTGCGTTTCGTGACGGGCGCCTTTCAGGTCCCCACTTCGGCCGCCGTGACTCCCTCGCCGGCCCCGCCGTTAGCGCCTCCGCCGCTCCGGACGTACATCGCCCGCAGGGAACTCTCTGGGGGCAAGCAGGTGTCGTTTACGTTGGATTCTACATTTTTTGACGTCTTGTCGTAAAAAAACAGAAAGCAGTCTAGGGACTTATAAAAGAGAAAAAATGTGCACACGGTAATGTGCGTAAAACACAATTCGTTGAAGCCTTTTTGAGCTCTCCATTGCAGGAATAGTACTCCTGATTTCGGAAAATTCCCAGTCCTTTTTTGCTAATTTATTGTTATCGGAGTTATGCAATCATTCATACATTATTTTATTTTATAAAGCATAAGTACTATGACGTTGGGTAGAATGACTAAAATGCAGAATGGAAATGCAGGATGCTAAATTTAGTGTGAAGCAAAGTAAGTTGCCATGTCAGTATTTGCCCTTTTGATTAAACTACTTCCTGAAATAATTAGTTGTATATATATGTATATATATATATATATATATATATATATATATATATATATATATATATTGTTCTCTTCTGTCAACTACAAATAATGTTTCAGTAAATAACCATCTCTGAGTAATTTGTACTAACAATATACGGGAGTGAATTGTGGCAAAGTATTATTTACTATTTTCCTTTTTTAATCGACACTAGAGGAACATTCCACTCTTTGCAAATAATTACATTTACTCTCAAACCATAAAAAAGCGCTTTGCACTAGAACCTACATTCTAATGTTTCTGACTACCCGTGCTACGGAGTGAGGGTTACCTAAAATGTAATACAACGTTGAATACATCTTATGTTGTCGTTTGTCGTAAGAACCATATTTCGTGTTCCTCACACGAACAACTGGTTTTAAGGTAGTAGGACGCATCGTTTTTGGGTCATTCACGTCAGTAATGTCTGTTGCAGATAGTGTGTCTTGCGTGATGCACGTGTGCCTGTTCTTCACCCTATATCATAATCTGCGAACATCTATATCTTCATGTTAAATCTGTTTGATGCAACCCTGGGGAGTAATTCTCGATGGAGTAGTAGCACACTTCCGGAGTTTCGTCCTAATGGTTTCTTTTAAATGGTTCAAAACCGTCATCTTTCCTTAACGTAGTGTGCGTGGAGCGGATAGATTCTCGACTGAGCATCTCATGACACCAGTGGCTGCGCTTCTTTCACAATGCGCCATCGAGCAGACAGCCTCTTCCCGTTGTTGATGTGAGGGCAAGCTACCTGCCCAGTTGAGCCGAGAAGTGCGCTCCCTATTGTTTCACCGCGGCTCCTAGCGGCCCGAATGAAGAGAGCGGCGGAGGGTCCCCGCCCCGTGCGGGGGTGGCGGCCGGTGCCGCTCAGGTGTGCGCGCGCCCCACGTAGGAGGCCGTGACTTCCTTCCCTGCCGCGTCGTTAGCGCTTTGCGTCGCCCTCCATCTCGCGCGCGGCCGTCCCCGCGCCGCCCCGCGTCGTTGCTTGTTCCCGCAGGTCAAAGACCGGCGCGCGCCCTCACGAAGGAAGGTCTTTTGCGTGGCCGACTTTGCTCCGTTGCTCGAGGGTCGGTGCCTGCGGTCCTAGCGGTCTCCTCGGGTTCTACCATTTGAACACAAATCATATATACTTAAACTATACAATTGGGGGGTGCACTCGTGTAGTGACTGACAAAACCAACAAACAACACTATTATTATTATTCATATTATTATTTATTATTATTATTCATTATTATTAATTATAATTAATTTATTATTATTCATTATTATATTATTAGTATTATTATTAGCAAACATTGTCAGAAATGTTTGAGTCTTGATTGAGGATAAATAACTAAGAGTTAATGCATCACTAGAAGATTGGTAATAATTGCAGATTGAGAATTGAGAATAATTGTGAAGTGCTTGATCTGTAGACTTTACCTTCTTTGCACCTCCATAAATATTGTTCAGACAAATTTTGTCTTGGGCAGTAACCCCGACACCTTTAGTAATAAATAATAATAATAATAATAATAATAATAATAATAATAATAATAATAATAATAATTTGGACGTGTGCTATCATTCCGCACTTCGAAAGCATTGTTTCAAAATGTGAAAATAGATTCATTCTGGGTCACAACTTCGAACGGTCCTCCCTACCGAAATACTTTGGCTTCTCGAATCTCTTGTGAATTTCCTTCGAAGCCAATGCCCTACGTCCGATATATACTATGCGGATAGCCTCGCTTTCATTCTTGTTTCGAACAATACTCATAATTTTTTAATCCGATTTTTACATACGTAAATTCCTAGGCATTGTTTTAAAACATTGTATGACTTGAGTGTCTCTTCATCGTACAATGCGCATTGGATCACTGAGTGAAGTCAAGTGCAGTCATCTAGTTTCTGCATATACCTCCCAAAACCTCACATCGTTTCTGTCAATCCCAACAATTATTTACATTTCTTTAGTAAAAAAAAAACAACAGTAAAAACTGTATGTGCCGTATGGAGGAGAAGATTATTTCATTTTCCTCACGCAGATCTCTCAGCGACACATGTACTTTAATGGGAGCTAATGTGGAGCCATGTTCAATTTCTGTTTCCGGTGCTCCTCATGACAATAGGGTTGGAGAAGGGAAGCAAGAATTAGTAAAGTGGAAGTACTTCACTTCATCTCTCACTCATCCTTGTTATATTTCACCAAACCAATATGTCGTGTCACCAAGAAACGTGCGCGAAGCAATTAGCTAAGGCCATCATGCTACATACGCAAAAATAAAACCAATTAAATAAAAATAATAAATAAATAAAAATATATAATGAATAAATTTTGAAAAGCAAGTAAACATATTGACTACTGAGTGGGATCTATTTTTTTATGTTTCGTAGGCCGCAGCCACCAGCATCTGACAGGCCTTTCCTCAACTGACCTCTCAACTTCGTCAGCTGCCTTCCTCACTTTCCACTTCTCGCCACCGCCCACTCGGCGTCTCGTATTTCGCGCATTCACGAGCCAACAGCCTCTTCGCGTAGCCCGGTAGCGGCGGCCGGCGACCCGAGAGGCCGCGGCTAAACGGCCGACGGCGAGGGCACGTGGGCGGATGGGCAGGGCGCTCTCTCCGGCGAGGTGAACCCCGTGAAGGACACTGCGCGTGAAGGGCACTGTGCGCGGATGGCCAAGGCGCGCTCGCCGGCATGGTGAACCCCGTGAAGGGCACTGCGCGCGGATGGGCAGGGCGCTCTCGCCGGCGAGGTGAACCCCGTGAAGGGCACTGCGCGCGGATGGGCAGGGCGCTCTCGCCGGCCAGGTGAAACCCGTGAAGGACACTGCGGGCTTAAAGGCAGGGCGCGCTCGCCGGCGAGGTGAACCCCGTGAAGAGCACTGCACGCGGATGTGCAGGGCGCTCTCGCCGGCGAGGTGAATCCCATGAAGGGCACTGCGCGCGGATGTGCAGGGCGCTCTCGCCGGCGAGATGAACCCCGTGAAGGGCACTGCGCGCGGATGGACAGGGCGCTCTCGCCGGCGAGGTGAACCCCGTGAATGGCTTCTAAAGAAACAGTGGTAGGCTTCTAAAGAAACCTGGGTCGAAAATTCAGGGAAGGAAACGGAAACCACCCTGAATAACAATCCCAACAAAACTCGCGATGGGCCACCTACCTTTCTTATGCGTAAGGATAGGACCAAAGAAGTAGAAGAAGAAGTAGAAGTAGAAGTAGAAGAAGAACAAGAAGAAGAACAAGATGAAGAAGAAAAAGATGATTGCGGCGGCGATGGTGTAATGCGGCGGCGATGGTGTAAGGGTTAGCGTACTGGACTGTTGTACCCAAGTTGGCGGATTCAAACCCGATCGAAGCCGTGGATTTTTAAGGGCGAAAAAAATCCTTCGTACGCCTTCCTTCGGAGGGGAAGTAAAGCCGGCTGTCCCATGTTCGTTGATTTACTTGCATGTAAAAGATCCTCAAGCCTAAATAACGCCTCTGAGCTAAATTCAAATCGCCTGTTTCTCGCCCAAGAAATACCTCCTTTCTCCGCTAGTTGATGAAAGGAGCGTAGCGAAATTCGCGTGGTCAGACGGAAGAGCGGGCCTGATGGCCCGAGTTTCGCCACGTAAAATAAGGCAAATTCAAATCAAATCAAATCAAAGATGAAGACCCATCTGGATATGCCGCTGGCGCAGTCACTTGGTGTCCCCTCCGAAGCGGTGAACAGGAGATCGCGCATGCCGGGAAGAAAGGGGAGAGGAGGGGAGGAGCAGCGGCGCAAGCAGCGCTGGCGGGGGCGGGGGTGGGGCGCGTGGGCGCAGATTGAGGGCGGCAGGCGCTCGCAAATCGCACGGTGGCGGTAATCGTCAGGCTGGGCGGGACGGAACGCGACAAGATATAATAATGATAATAAATAGGGGCGAATTTTATTGATCTACAACACTGCCACAAATGATCAATGAAATGCTCTTAAAATGATTTAAAAATACCCTAAAACAGAGAAAAATGATGTAAAAATGTGATCAAAACTAGTTCGAATTAATAACTCAAGCTGGATACCCCACTGATGTAATCGAGGCTTCTATTCTTTCAAGTGAACTCAGCGAGCTAGCTTTTGGTTTGAACACCTATTTATCAAGAAATCTGTGTCTATAGGAATCCCAATATTAGCCGAACTGACATAGGCGCTGATAGGAGTCAAAGAAATCCTTGATTATATACAACTGCTGACATAACAATTTCTGTGCAATGAAATCGAATTCTCAGGTATTCTGTGGAGCACATTTGTTGCATCGCGTAAATATTATTTGAAGACGTACCATTAAAACGATACTATAATCGATGAAATCAGTGAAAATGCATTACAATGGCGTAAAAACGTAAAAAATGACTTATCAGTCGAAAGAAATACAAAGGAAATGACATAAAAATGTGTCATTTTCTTGTCATAACATTATATTTATGTTGTTGATTTACTGAAGGAATAACACGTAGTTCGGCTTGAGATGAGGTTCGTGTATAGCATGTTTAGCATTGAGGTAGGACATTGGCTCAAAAATTGTAACCTCACGGATTTCTAACCCGGTGAGGGTGGACTTTCGAAGGCCGAAACATCCTTTGTCACTCTTATGGAATGGAAAAAACACAACCTTGGCTGCATGACTGGCAAAATTAAACCCTCCGGAAGGAGTTACAACTTACAGGCAAAATAAAATTTTTACAAAAAAAAAAAAAAAATAAATAAAATTCACTTCTTCAGGGCAAACCGAAATTAATAGTTTCTTTTGTATGTGTGACCAGTTGGCAATAATATATTACATATCTTCATACGTCACATATTTTTAAGTCTTTTTGACGCTAAATAAATGACAATTAGTCCACATAATTAGTTATACAAATTTAAATACTAATTAATTGTATTGTTGGTGAAGTAGATACCTTTTTTTTATTTTGATAAATGAATAGAGATATTGTCAGGTACCAAAATATTGATACCTGACAATATCTTTAAATACTAATTGTTGGACAACTTCAAGATACATTTTTTAACGTTACCTTAATTTTGTCTTCCCTTTCTCCTTATAAGAAATCTTTCTGTTTATTTTCCGATCTCTCGTAAATTGCGGTTACATATGCGCTTTATGTAATTTTTGTTCTTTCTTCGCTTTCTGTAAAATCCTTTTCTTTGAATTTCTTTGTTTCTTTCCCTTCTGTGAATCTCCTTGACCTGAATAGTTTAAGCGAGAATCTCCGCCTGTCGTTTCAATTCAGTGTCAGCATTTTTTGCAATAAGGCACCCTACTTTCCAGATGTCTTTAGAGTCAAATTAATTTTATTTGAAAGTTGAGGCAAAACTTCCTGGAGAAACAGGATCGTCTCGGATAAAAATGTGACTATTAGAATGAATGCAACGTGTTAAAGTAAAGAAAAAGTTATACGTATCTTTCACATTCTACTACTTAGGCAATTTTCAGTATTTCCTCTTATAATAGCAAGTGACACGGAATAGATAACATTTGTTTTGTTGTGATGATGTCATTGTCTGCTGTTGACGTCGTCTCTGCAGTTTCTATTGCTCCTGTTGTTGCTGTTGTTGCCGATGCTGTTGTAGTCAGTCATTTAAGTGATACTGTCCGAAATGACAGTCCCAATATCTTTTTTATGTAAGTGACACAACCATCCGTTGGAATTTTTTTTATTCGTTTCTTCGCCTCAGACTGCAGATGCCGACCGCTCCTCGCCTGTTGCAGCATCAGCCTGCACCGCCGCCATCACCCCATAACCCGGTTCCCAGTCCCGCCCGCGTCTGCAACTCCCCCACCGTCCCGACTTCCACCCCTGGGAAAGTGAGGGTGGGGACCCTCACTATCTCCAACCCATTCTGGCTTTGCCCCGCACCCCTATTCCCGGCCCCGCCCAGCCTCCGCCCCCAACCCGTCACCATCTACATTACCGTCACCACCACCGCCACCACCATCGCCAGCACTATAACCAACTGCCCTCCGTATACTCGACAAGGTAGGACAGAGCCGCGACAATAAACCGATGCTCCCAGGGCGTCCATACCATCCCCCTCCCGTGACCGGGCGCAGCCGCCGGATTCAGATTCGCCAGCCCCCGCCCCCGGCCGCGCCCGCCGCCGAAGCCACTCCCGCCCGACCCCGGATCAGGACCAGCTGCGCATGAATATTAATTACGCATCTAAAGCCCAAAATACTAAATCAACCACACCATTTCATATGATAAGACACCATATCATGTACTCATAGCGCGCCCGAGTCATATATATTAGAGCTTACGCTGTGAATTCCACACCTGCTGGGCTAAGCCGCGCCGGGCAGACGCGGCAAAAAAATAAAAAGGTTGCGACAGAAGCTGGGGCCGGGTGAAAGCGGGGGCGGCGAAGATCGCTGTAGGAAGCGTGCTGAATGGAAGCGGCGGGCCGGGGCTGGAGCGGGGCAAGAAGCGAAACGGAAGGGCCTGGGGCATGGGGGGACCGCAGGTCCGTTGGTGGCCGGAGGGTGAGGAGGCCGGTAGCAGGGATAGTCCTGGAGAAAGGAAACGAGCAGGCTAGCAAATGGACTTGGAACAAGTGGAAGAAGCTGCGGGGTGGGACGGGTATCGTTGCGGGGACGGAGGTGTGGAGGTGAAGGTGAGCGCTGCAATGGTGGGAAGTGAGTGAAGGTGAAGGTGAAGGTGAAGGTGAAGGTGAAGGTGAAGGTGAGAGGTGAAGGTGAAGGTGAAGGTGAAGGTGAAGGAGAGGTGAAGGTGAAGTGAAGGTGAGGAAGTAGGTGAAGTGAGGTGAAGGTGAAGGTAAGGTGAAGGTTGAAGGTGAATGGTGAAAGGTGAAAGTGTGAACGTAGGTGAAGGAGTGAAGTGAAGTGAAGGTGAATGAAGGTGAAGGTGAAGGTGAAGGTAAGGGAAGGTGAAGGTGAAGGTGAAGGGAAGGTGAAGGGGTGAAGGTGAAGGTGAAGCTAGAGGTGAGGGAGGTGTGAAGCGTGAAGGTGAAGGTGAAAGGTGAAGGTGGAAGGTGAAGGTGAAGCCAAGGTGAATCGAAGGTGAAGGGAACGGTGAAGGTGAAGGTGATAGGTGAAGGTGAAGGTGAAAGTGAGGTGAAGGTGAAGGTGAAGGTGAAGGAGGTGAAGGTGAAGGTGAAGGTGAATGGTAAGTGAAGGTGAAGGCTGAAGGTGTAGTGGAAGTGAGTGAAGGTGAAGGTGAAGGTGAAGGTGAAGGTGAAGGTGAAGGTGTGAAGGTGAAGGTGGTGAAGGTGAAGGTAAGGGGAAGGTGAAGGTGAAGGTGAAGGTGAAGGTGGAAGGTGAAGGTTGAAGGTGAAGGTGAAGGTGAAGTGAAGGTGAAGGTGAAGGTGAAGGTGAGGTGTGAAGGTGAAAGGTGAGGTGAAGGTGAAGGTGAAGGTGAAGGTGAAGGTTTTGAAGGTGAAGGTGGAGTGTGGAGTGGCAGGTGGAGGTGGAGGTGAGGTGGAGGTTGGAGGTGAGGTGGAGGTGAGGTTGGAGGTGGAGGTGGAGGTGAGAGGTGGAGGTGGAGGTGGAGGTGGAGGTGTTAGGTGAGCGTGGAGGTGTGATGGGGGAATGTTGAGGTGGAGGTGGAGGTCGGTACTGGTGGAGGTTGGAGGTGGCAGGTGGAGGTGGAGGTTGGGGTGGAGGTGGAGGTGGAGGTGGAGTGGAGGTGTGAAGGTGGAGTGGTGGCCGGTGGTGATTTGAAGTTGATGCGGAGAGGAATTCGAGGGGGGACAGAGGAGGGATGGGGGTGAAAACGAAGGGTGTGTCTCGACGGGGTGTGTGCGATGGCGTTGGTTAGAGGCGAAGGCTGCGCGGGGACGGAAGCGGCGGACGGGTGACGGCGTCGCTGGAGGAAGCGACATGGGGACGGGGTAGCCTAGTTAAGCCCCCTATCCTAACGAGCCCTTGGGGACCTTCCTGGTCTGTGAGGAGACAACCTGCGGCCCGGCCACCCCGCGCCGCCCCGGAGACAATGAGGTGCGCTGTCGCCTGGCGTGATTGGGCGATCGGAGATGCGGCGCCGGCGACAGCGACAGCCAGGCGACCACGACCACGAAATGGGGTGGCGATGGGAGGCTGCCGAATGCGCGTGAGCCCAATGGGCCTGTGCTCAAAACGCCGAGTCTTGAAGAGACACAAACAGTAAAAAACTATGGTAATATTATTGTTAATAAATAATAATAAATTATTCGTATTATAAATGGCGTAAATTTGTAAATTAATGGCGTAATAAGATTGCGTTTTATTATCCAATTCTTCCTTTGAAAGGAAGTGCCATACTCATGCGTTTGCGTCGTCGAGGGAGAAATTTCATGTCTATAAGTGCTCTCGTGTCCTTGGTAAGTGGTGTCACTGTCAGTTTGCCTTTACCTTTCACTGTATGATGTATCACTGGAGAATCATGAAGGGTGGATGATGGTACATGAGTGATTATGAATGATGGGGCGATGGGCTTCAAATGATGTTCAGATCGGTTACGTGAATTACATGACAAGCCAAAAACTTTTGGCCCCATGCCCGTGCCATACGCGTAACAGTAACTTCGCGTATTGCAGCGGTTATATGCGTTGCGAGAACATTTTCTAGAAAATTTATATTTTCCTTGAATATAAATTAACATGATTTCTAGAATTCATGATTTCAATTTTTAACCTGTAGATCACTTGATGAATAAAGAAAAGCAGCTTTTGAACATTTATGCCTGTAATTTTGAATTGAATTAATCAAACAACATTAATACAGTACTTTTGATTGTCCCTAGTTCTGAGGTAGACTATGTTTAATTATAATATAACAATAATTAATTTATTAATTTAAAAGAAATGTTTAAAGGAAGTCTCGTACTTTGACATGCAGTGTTTCGGCGTCTCAGGGGGAGTTTTCGAATCTCTCACGGAAACAAGACATGAACGTACACAACAAACTGTGTGTTGCCTCAGAGGTCTAGAATTTCGGTAGATGAAAAGTTATCAATTTAGTACATAATTAAAAGAATGGCGCATATTTAAGTAAAAAATAGTGCTAATTCAGCACATACTTTCTCGTATTATTTGTAACGTTGCGTAATATAATACAAGTAAAACCTTCAAAGTGGTTAACAACGCGCAAAATTATTTTTCTCGGCCGGGATTTGAACTCGATGCCGATGGTTCAAAGAAATCGTTCCTTTTCGTGGATTATTGTCACACGATGTGCGTTTCAATTGATTCAATGTATCTTTATGTTGCGAATTATTATTGTTCAATTACTTAAAGATTCAATTTTGAAAATTTCATTCAAATAAAATCTTTAGTTTCAATACACTAGTTTAGGATGACGTAAAAGATAATATTTTTATCGTTTCAATTTTTTTTTTGGAAAATTGCATATCTTCCATTTTATAAGCGTACTGTACTCTATCCGAAAAACACAGAAATTGGTGACAGACAGAGATGCAGACACACAGACTGAGAGATAGAGGGAGAAACACAGACAGGGAGACACAATCAGAGAAGCACAGACAAACACTGACAGAGACAGACGGACAGACATTTTATGGAAAAAAAACTTTTTCACTATCAAGGAGCTCCAAAATGTGCTTTGAATACACATACGATAATATTATGTTAATACTTAGTCTTACTTAATCGTACATGGGAAAGGACATACCTATCTTTCGGCACTAGGGAGCCACGAAATTTGTTTTTCTGTCAAAATATCGGCAAGTTATCCTGCAGCATTGCATAACTTTCTTTATACGGAGTGTGGGAGAGTGTAAAATTAGTCAAATTCAATAATAAATTCTTCCTCTAATTTGATCCAAAATTGATTTGTAACTTTACTTCGTTCACATTAAATGACATTATGAAATAAGAATGAATTCATGTGTTGGTTATTTTTAACCCTTCGTTAAAATTATTTTAAATTATTTTTTTTTCGGCAAGTTAATAAATGGCGGCTGCAATATCCTTGCATTCCCATTTACTAATATGTTTTAATTATTATATTATTCTCTTTTACTACAAAAAGCAATATTTTTCTTTCAATTATCTTTTAGCTGTTCTATTTGCACAAATTCAAGAGTTCGCTTTAGGTATATTACTCTTAGCTTTTGGGGTATTCCTATTTCGGGGTTGGAGTATTCCTATTTCGCGGGATAAGTTTATCTTTATAGCCATATTTAAAAAGAATAAAAAACTGTGTGTACATTCTGTATTCTTAATCTACATTACATCAAGCATTATAAACCACCCGGTTGGAGTGACCCTTAACAATTTACTTACAACTATTCTGCTTTTTGTCGTTCTTGGTCTTATTCAGAAATTCTTCTGAAATTGAAACTTTGCGTGTTAAAAGCAATTTTAAATAATGACGCATCCAAACAACAAAAAATCAAAGCAAAAAAAAGAAACAAAATAAGAATAATACAGGATCGTAAAAGAAATTTACCTGATTGGGTTGACACTCGCTGGCCTTGCGAGGATTTTTAATTCGAGACTGAAAGTGATGAATACTTAATATTCCACTAATCAAGGAAAATAAGCTAAGATATTTCAAGATTAACTGTCAGACGTATACAGGAAAACTACTAAGCGAGAATTATTTCTTCATTGTTCGTTACGTGGATGCGCAGAGATGAGAATTAATGTCTAACCCACGAATCAGAAACGCCACAAGAAAATGAGCAATCCTATTACCTCAGCTGTGAGAAGCAGAATTCAAAATTAATATCGGCTGGAGCTAAACACTCGTAAGAAATTCCATTCCACAGTAGGCGAGTCCGCTTTCAGATGTACATCATGTGTTTAAGAGACGCTACCTGAAGAGTTAATTCGCATGTGTGTGGTCTGGCACATGGCAGCGGATAAAAAAAGGGAAAATAAATGGGGAGACTTTCTTCAGCCATCGTCTGCATGCAGAATCATGAAGATGAAGTGCATTCCAGCGGGAGACTAAAGAAGAAGAAGAACAAGACAACGATACAAATCGAGCGGGATCCTGCCCCAGCAGGCGGATATCCGAGTGAGAGATATAGGCGCGAGGCTATATTTCCATTGTGCCTTACGCGGCTGAAACGCGTGACAGCCTCTGAATTAAATCATCCTCTTCGTATATTTCAAGCCGACTTTCGTAACGCACGCGGGTGCGGCGGCAACTGATCTGCGGTGAAGGAAAGGATGGGAGTTCGAATCCCGCGAGAGGAGTTGAATGTCGTCACAAAGATTGGGGTGTGTTTATTTTTTATTTACTTATCGTCAAGAAAACAGTAAAAATTGTATGTGACGTATAGGGCGAAGTATAGTAATATGGACGCTAACTTGAGCGTCAGAATCTCTTCCCCACTCATCGACTATACATAATTGAATTATGAACGAAGATATCAACAAGCAGAGTTGTATTTATATTAGTATTTATATTAGACAACTTCCAAGTGTCAGTCATCGAATGGTACTAGAATAGCTCCTTTTAGCAAAGACGGTTGCTTCTGCTGGAGCGGTTTTTCAATACGAATGTCCGCAGTGGCCGACGTACTCCGTGCCTGGCTCTCCCACTCCTGTGGTAGGGAGATTCGGCTACTTACGCGTTCTGTTTATCATACAATTTGTACACAACCAATCAATCAGGAAAAGGGCTATCGGAAATTGTTATGACAATAAGAAAAATAAAAACATAGAAATACCTCGTGCGGTTCCACCCAAGAAACCACGAGAAGGAAGAAGCTGCACTCATGGCTTTTCAAACAAAAAGATACGAGACAACAGCAACAAAAGTTGCGACAGAAGTACTTGTATATTGAATGAAGCATTAAAAATACTAATGAAAATAAATCCTAAGAGGGCTACGTGAACTGACAGAAAAACGACAATCAAAGGTTTGGCTGAGGAATTTATGACTTGGTACTTGCGATGCTAAGAATGATGTTTTCTGCACACTTAAAATGAACGAGGGAAGAAGTTTCCAGGTTTGGGTGAGAATTCGTACCACACTCTCCTGACGGGCCCGATTTTGTGTCATTAACAAACTGCTACGATATTCTAAGTTTGATATGTAAATGGGTTAAAATTTTGCTGCGTTCCAATTAGAGAGCAATTTATTATATTTTCGTCTTGGCTCTAAGTGTATTCTTTTCAGGGAAGCTGTAACATCTCAGTGTCATTTCCTAGCGCCAGTGGCCCATTCGTTCTACATGAATGCTAATGTTGTGAATTTTCCCTTTTGTCCTATGATATTTAGGTATTTTTCTGCACTCAAAGCGGAGCAAGAACTGATAGTAATCTGTCTGGTAGTGATGTTGATGGTACTGGAATTGGGTACCATGTGGCGTGGGTCTCATTGGTGGTAGCATTGGGATATAGGATGGCTGCCTTGTTTTTATTATTCTATCAAGATAAAAATAATAAGCATTGAAATACTCTCTTCGTTCAAACCAAACTGTATAGTAATTTCAAACGGTATGGATGCATAATATTCATTTAATATATTAAGTTTTTATTCAGAAGTTTTACAGACGATATGTGAAACAACATTTTATATTGATCCCAAAATTTAATTTTTAAATAGTGCAGATACAAACTTTGAACATTGTAGTAATATTTCGTTTCCGCTTCTTAATCGCACACATTCACATACGTAGCAAACAAGATTGTTCTCGCAGCCTCTTCTTGAAATACCATTCACACTATCCATTTTTTCAAAGATGTATTGCTATCGCACGATACCCATGAAAATGGGTTTACTGGCATTACACAACGTCACTCGATAGATAGCAATATATTGAGCCACATGTTGAGTCAATGGAACAGACTAGGCCGAGCTGCAACATAAAATTCTTTATACAGAATAAAGTATTCCCAGACACGTGTTATCATTATACAGCACATGCGGAGAAAATGGCAGGCCAGCACATGGAACTTTTGGTTCGAAAAATCCAGAAACGTATCTGAACGGAATTCTACCCCAAAGGTTCATATATTCAAATTATTAAAAAAAATTCAAAATTAATTATTAAAAACTCTGATAGAAATGCGTCTCACTTCGTGGATCATATATCGAACACGAATAAAGATTTCAAATTTGGTGGGATATTGTATTCATTTTTTTCAACTCACTCATTTCTTAGAATTTTTTTCTGAATTAATAGCTGCTGCCAATAATTTCATTAATTTTTTTTCGAAGTTGTTGATCTTAACTTTGAACCCCCCCCCCCATAGTTCCATGACTTATGAAATTATCCTCGTGTGCTCAATGAAATAACTTTTAAGAACTGTGAATGAAAATGCTAAGGATTGTGTTTGTATCACTCCAAAATATTAAATACCAATCGCAGACAAAATTATCGTTTCCTCTATATTCATAACCCGATCTATTTCCATCTCTACTCTCCGTGCGTCCATCATTTTATCGAGAGCATCCACTCCGTCCCCAAATTCATTTTACCCATTCAATCCTCGGTCATTGGCCCATTACTAATAATTATACCCCAAACAAATTAACTTTCATAAAATTATTCTACTCTCCCAGCACTGGCTGTATTGTTCAGACTTAACAAAGCTACTCACTACTTCACTGACTACTTGCACCACCCCGGTACTCTGGAGTAGCCGCAACATTTCGCAAGGGGTTCCACGAGATGTGGTTGATGAATGCCATGGTAGGCTTAAGCGAAAGTGCGGGTTTACACCTTTATGACTCTCCAGCAGGTGATCACAGCGCTGGTTGGCCTTGGCCTTTCATTCCACGAAGGATAGTAGAGGTGAGTGATGATGGGGAATGAATCATATATTAAATGAAAATATGGAATTGTTTCTATATATTAGTTTGGGATCCTTGATGTTTTAGAGCTTGAAGTACTTGAACTGTACTTACAGCTTGAACTGCCTAGAAGGTGTCAAACAATTATGTAGCACGTTAGAATATCTGGGCGGTAATTCCGTCAGGTTTCATAATTCGTACATATATTGTGTAGACAAAATCAAAAAAGTCTTTGTTTTACCGATCTGATTACGGCTCTTTCGATCGCTTGGTGTCCCCAAGCCGTTGATCACCGCAAAGTTTCATAATTCGTACTTGAAATCACTTAGTGTTGAGTAAATGCTGATTTACAAAGAATCTACAACCTTCTATACCAATTGAGAAAGTTCGAGATCGACGGAAATTGGTTGTCGAGAAAGCCAAAGTTCATATCGGGTAGTTGTATTAGAAGAGGAAAACGAAGAAAATGTGCACGTAGCCTAATGCTAGACCACAAAATGCGGTTGGTCATTGCAAACCTCCACGGGAGAATTACGTACGTCAATAATGGATGCTACGACAAATCACCACCACCACCGTCACCGCCGCCTCTGATGCTCGCCGCCCTAGCATCTTCAATACCAGAACCACCAGCTCCACCACAACAGCTGCCGCCACCACTACGTTCAGCACCGTTACCAGCGCCGCCGCCACCACCACCGCAACTG
>BOPP01000137.1:2394592-2405675 GCA_017312745.1 Gryllus bimaculatus | reverse complement strand
TCTCGCCCTCGAGCCTTCACAAATCTTGCTCGTAAGGAGTTCATAATTCCTGGACGCTTGCGAAGCGCGCTTCGCGAAGGCAGCCAACGTTTTAATAAGCGCCTGTGCCGCGGCTCGCCTGTGCCGCGCTGGAGGAGTGGCGAGGAAATATTGCCACCCCGCTAATCTGCCACGCTGCCACCGTCCGCGCCCCACCGACACGCTCGGGCATTCACACCCGACGCGCGCGCTTTAGGGAGGCAAACGCGTGCGCGCGCGTGTGGTTCATCTCACACACTCACACTCTCACACTGACTCGTCCTCTCACGGACTTACACTTATACTCACCCATACTCACCTATATTCATTCATACTCACACAATTTGTTCACGGTTACTGTCACTCCCACGCACTCACTAACTCTTCCTCTCAAGAACTACACCAACGTACTCTACAAACTCGCATATTCATTCACGGTTACTGGAACTCTGACGTGCTCACACACTTTGACACAGGATCTTCCTCTCACAGACTTACCCTAACGTATTCACTTAAGCTCATGCATTTGTTCATGGTTACTGACACTCCCACGCACTCACTCAGACATCCTCAGTAATTCTTCCTCTCAAGAAATTCAACGTAGTCAACAAATTCATATTCATTCACGGTTACTGCCAGTCCCTCGTACTCACTCACACTCTTGACACAGGCTCTTCCACTCACGGACTTACACTAACGTATTCACTCAAGCTCACTCATTTCTTCATGGTTACTGGCATTCCCACGCACTCACGCAGACACTCTCAGTAATTCTTCCTCTCAAAAACTACACCAACGTAGTCAACAAACTCACATATTCATTTACGGTTAGTGGCACTCTTTCGTACTCAGAATCTGACACAGGCTCTTCCTCTCACGGACTTAACCTAACGTTTTCACTCATATATTTATTCTCTTTTGCTGGCACTCCCACGTACTCACTCACACTCTCACACTAACTATTCCTTCTCAGGAACTTTATTATCATATTCAACAAACTCACACCTTCATTCACCGTTACTAGCACTCACACTCTCACACTAACTCCTTCTCTCAAGAACTACACCAACGTAGTCAACAAACTCACAAATTCATGCACTGTTATTGGCACTCCGTTGTTCTCCCACTCGCACATTCACACGA
Organism: Gryllus bimaculatus; assembly: GCA_017312745.1. Lineage (NCBI taxonomy): Eukaryota > Metazoa > Arthropoda > Insecta > Orthoptera > Gryllidae > Gryllus > Gryllus bimaculatus. Next base: position 2,404,514 of record BOPP01000137.1, on the reverse strand, counting down.
ATTCAACTTCTCACGGACTTACACTAACGTATTCGCACAAACCCACATTCATTCACTGTTATTGGCTCACATACATTCACAATTAATGGCGCACCCGCATACCCACTATTATCCATCCACTCACTCATTCACTCACGCACTTCCTCTCACGCACGTAATCTCAATCACTCACATTCACTGATTATCATTCTCACCCACACATTCACTGATACGATACTCTTTCAATTTCACATTCTCTCACTCACGCACATCCTCACATTTTCTATTACAATCTTACACACATGTTGACAGGCAGCGGCTCTTTGCATCCCCTAAACTGTTTGCTCAAATAAATCTTCCTTACCGTAGATGTTTTCGAAAGAAAAAGCACTATTTAATTTTGGATGTTTGTAACATTAAAAAAACACTTAATTAATTACATCAAATTATAGTTCATTCAGTTCTGAAAGAAAATAACATCAAAATCTATTAGCTTTTGGTTGCGTGATATAACTATATTTTAAATATATTATACGTTTTGAGGGTCAATGGTGCAGCAAAACAAATTAAGCCAACATCAACTGTTCTTCAAATTTTGCATTCATTGGTTTAATATAGGCCATTTTACAAAAAGAGCACTTGTTTGTTAAATTCGATATGTGACCTTTGGTGAGTCAATGCTTCTATATTTCCAAATTGCCGGAGGAGTAGTTCAAATAATTCGGGTATCCTCAAAAAGCAAGAAAGTACACGTGTTATTGATTCCACATTATTTCAAAGAAATAATGTGTTATTGCTTATGAATATTTTCGATTTACAAATTTGTGTTATTATTGAGCGTCTTATTTGCGACATATTCACGATTGATTCCAACATTACACTGCACTATTTTGTTAATAAATTGACATTTCTTTACTAATACATAAGTTGTTTGCTGAGAATTGTACTGGTACTGATAATTAATTTAATAAGAATAGGAGTAACGAAAAAAATAATCGTACACATTTTATATTATTATTTGCTCATTGCATACTATTTATACCTTCGCGGATTTTACGTTTTTTCTTTAATGTGAACAGTCTTTGTGTGACTAATGACCTCGTGATATTGAATTTAATGAAGCATCTCTCTTGTGTATCTTTAGGAAATCACGACTTGAAAACTGGTAGTTACGCCAGATGTTAATGGGTATAATTGCCACGCAGATAAGACTTTACCCTTCCCATCATTTTTTTTCACTCATCGTTCCAACTACATCAAGTCAATGGGACAGGTTGCAAATCAGAGAAGGTAGGATCAATTAGCAGATTATCTCAGACGAACTGATATAAATGATCGTAAAAAATAAAGTTATGCAAAGTATAGAAGAAACAAGCAATTTAGCTAATTGAGGTTTAATCAGCAGCGTATCTCATTTATTGTGAACCGTGAATCCCACTCAAAGAAAAAATAAAACTTGTGGTTATACGCAATTATTATACTACGTGAAAAGTGTTTCAAATCGGCGAACATTTTTTCTCCGCGTCGAGACTCGAACTCAGGTCAATGGAATTAACTCTGGAATTAATTAATGTGCTTTACCGCTACACCATGCTGTTGATAAGCTGTATTCACTTTTCCGATGCTTGAGAAACTAATTGTCTCTTCCGTTACCTTTAACAGAGAATTTTCGAAAATTCGGAGAGTACAATGAAAATAAAAATGATCCATTTAAAACAAATCTTTGCTTTATCAGTGAAAAAATATCTTTTCCGAAAATGTTTAAAAATTGCACGAAAGCACTCTATTGTATTTGCAAAACTATACAGGATCTTATATCAAAATTTTTCATGGAAAACCGATTTCCATGACCTTTCCGAGGCAGGGGTATGAGGATTGAGATGCCGGAAAATGTGTTTTCGTGGGCGCAAAGTGGAAAATACTATATGAAAACCAATGAGTGAAAATCTTTCTGGACTGACATGCAAAAACATTTTTCTGTTTTGAAATTATTTTTTAACGCGCTATTCTTTCTATGAGCGTATTGATATAAAAGAAGAAAGAAAAACTAATGAACTTCGGGAGTTATAAAATGGTAATCGCAACACAAAAAACAACATGAGTTACCTTCTTATTTCTACAAAACTATTATCCTGCTGCTTGGGAAGAAGTGCCGTTGGAGGAAGGAATCGCACATAATGAAATTGGAGACTGCTCCCGCGATGTGCTATTTATTTTAATAAATGGCAGCCTGTGGGTGCGCTGAAAAGTGCAGGCCCCGGTTCGAGCTCCGCAGTACGGGATCTGGACCCCTGAGATTGGAGTCCAGGCTCCGAGGTGGAGGTGCGAATTTACGACCTGGACGGAGACACTTTTTTGGGCTCAGAAAATACTTATAAAAAGACTGAATGAATAGATTTCCAGTAGGTCGAACTGAAATATTCATTAAATATTTTTCTTAGACTTGAACGAGTTCAGTTGCTTCTTCTTAGTGTTGGTATATCAGTGGGAAATACTATATTGTAGGCCTAGGAAAAAATTCGAAGGTAAAGCAGTCATAACACAATACATTTATACACCATGAATTAATTTATAATGTTGCTAAACAAAGACAAATCTTTTCTCGACAGTCCCTGTTTAGCTGAAACAACCACTCCCTGAAGTGACTGTGAATATTTCCGGAGTAAAGGACTGTTGGGTTTAATCGTCTGCCTAGACAGGGTTCAGATTAAGGGATCCGGTGTTGCTGATACTACCGTTACAATAATAATAATACTATTGATAATGATGATAATAATCATACTGATACTAATAATAATAATAATAATAATAATAATAATAATAATAATAATAATAATAATAATAATAATAATAATAATAATGAAATGTTATTCTATGGAGGAGTGCAAAGCGATTCGCGACACTGGAGAGAAAATCTGCTCGAGGAAGAAGTCGCAAGTACTGAAACAGGAGGCCGGCTCCCGGGATGTGCAATTTATTTCAATTAATGACCGCGCGCGGTGGCGCGGGCCGCAGTTCTGGGTCCGGGGTCTCGGCGGAGGCCTTTTTGTGGGCGCGCGATCTTGGGGAGGCGGGTGCGCGGCGCGGCGCGGCGCGGAGAGACGCTATCTGATAAAGCGGCGCGCTGCCTTCGCGGCCTCATTAATATCTGAGGTCTAATTACGGAGAGCGAGGCCGCGGCCGGACCGCCCATTAAAAAAGAGGCCGTGATTTATGCGAGACGGCCGCCCGCGCGGCCGCACGCACCTCTAATGGCTCAATTAGGTGCCTCCCCCCCCCTTCGCCCGCTCGGAGGTTTAAGCCGTTTTCCTATAGTGCGCCAAGGTAAAGAGGATGCCGGGAGGGCGGCAGGATATGATTGCACGTTCTCAGTTCTGTTCGCTACTTGTCTTTTCGATATGGTTCTTTCTGCCAGATGGAAGTAATTACGAAGAATAAACGATGCGATTCACTTAATTAATTAAGATACTATGTTCGTGATCATCATTAAGCTACATCACATTCACATTGTGCTTGAAATAATATGATTCTAAGAAGTTCTATATTAGATGTTGTTCTTATTTCTTCATACGTGCATTTGCGGGCATATTTTTCTTCTTTTCCTTGAAGCCTTTTTAAATTTCGTGTCATGAATAAAAGCAACGAATTTTAGGTACTGATATGTATTAAGAAGTAGCAATGTTCTTCTAGAGAAGAATAAATACAGTATTAAACGACAAAGTATATGTCCAGCGTGATTGTCACCTAATATCCAACATGAACGAGAAAAGGTCTAATCGACTTGAGACCTTAGAGAGAAAAATATTTGGTTGTTCGTACCAAATATCGCTTCATAATGCGTCTTCGTATCCAATTGATAGAATATATCTGTGGTTCTGGTGAGGTATCATTATCAACGTAACATTTAGATACTACTCAATAACTTATTTTACTACTAAATGAAACTGACATAAGATTACTTTTTAACTTAAATTCGAACCGAGATAACACATTTTCGTCATCAACTTCCACTGTTTGCTACAAACGTAGGAGGTATGAAAAGTGGAAGCGCAGGTAAAACGAGTAGCAGATATTATCTTGATAATTTATCACAATTTACTTAATGTGAATTACGTGTAATTATTGCACATTTTAAGAAAAAATAACTAATTGTAAATAATATATTCTGGATCGGAATGATTTTCCGAACAGGAAAGAAATGCTTTTTTATAACTCGCAAACTACCTCCAACACTTTCGACCGATTTGCGCTTCACTCTGAGCTTGGCAGGCACTACCTGGGTTACTGCGTATCGTCCGCTGGAGATGATCTATACCGATGATTACGATGATTGTAATGACCGTGTGCGAGTCAGGTCGAAGTGAGAAGAAATTAATTCCGTGAGCGAGTAATTTGAACGGTGTTAATGACTCCCCAGAGAACCGCTGCGCGAAGAGAGAGAGCATGTTGTGGAAGTTGAGGTACACGGGAAAGTATTAGTCCGTGGTGTACGATAATACATTTACTCGCTTCCACGAAATGTCTCTGTTAGCCGCGGGAGGCGTGACTGAGTGAGACGAAGAAGGCTATAGAGAAGAAAGATGAGAGGTTTGGAAGCTCACAAGATGGAAAAGCGTGCTGTTGAACGTTATTTTTGTTACCCGACAGCGCGAACTTAACTTCGTCTTCTCTCGTTTGCCTTCCCATCTCTATCTACGCTCACATATTTTTCTTTTTATCTAAATTTCTTTTGATTTTTTCTTTCGTAATTTTTTCTCCAAATACTTGTATCTTCGCCGTAATTGCATCGTCTGTAAACGTGTTTTAATGTCACAAATTCCGCATGTAAATTCTAATCAAATAGCATAATGAAATCAAAAATAATTAAATTCCTTTAAATCCTATTTATGTTGAGGTGAAAAAATCATAATTTAATCACTATGCTATTCTAAAAATAATTCTCTATTCACCTCACCAAAAAAATTACTTTGAGAAATTCTATTATGTTGATTGAACTGAAGATTCTATTAGAAACAAAACGTACTGAAGTATTTCAAATCATAATCTGATTTCATCGTAAAATCATGTTAGGATATGTACAGAAACTGACTGTCCTTCTATAGAGGATTAGATCTCTGCTTGTGAAATGAACCTCTTTCGTCTCCTACCACTCGACTTCATAACTCACAGCCGGACTGTCACTTTATGGCGTTTCCAAGGTAAATAATTAATTATGTTCTGTATATCTACCTCTCAGACACCGTAACAGGAATTCAAGAGAGACTATATCAAACGTGAATATGAATTAATATCTGGAATTTTTTAAAACATTATTTATATTTTATCATGGCTTACTCTCACGTATTTTTATATCGTTGCTATTTTGTAATGAAAATAATCTCTATCCTGAAAGATAACAAAAAAGCCTTCACGCTCTTGAAAGACAAAATTGTATTTCAGGATTCGTATCTTCCTACTTTTGTCTAAGTGTATGTGATACGTATGTAGACTGGGAATACACACGAAATTCGATCAATCACAATATTTCGAAGTGACGAACTTTGTGAACGCGGAAACATTCTAGAAATATGAGTGAACCACAAATCGAGATTTTTTGGCAAAAAAGCAATGTGTGTTGTACTCGACAAAACATGGAAATGAGTGATGGGCGCACGTTCACTCTTCATTTCATGCAGTTTATTAGTAGAATCATTCGCCTTTCCTCACCGTAAATAGTAAATCGTTCTTGGAATTGCTTATTTCTTGTTACTATACCAATTCAGACAAGAGTTTATTCTATCTTACTCTCTATCTACAAATAATTCAGTTCCATTCTTTCCATCATAATATTACAATAATATAGGTATGTTTGTTGAGAGTGAAAAAAATGTGGAAAGTAAGAGAGAAAAGTAAGGAAAGAATGCGAAAAATGGAAAGTGTGTAATGTGAGCGCAAAGAAAGCAAGAGAGAGCGAGGGGAAAGAGATAGAGATAGAGAGAGAGAGAGAGAGAGAGAGAGAGAGAGAGAGCGAAGTGAAGTGAGAACGATGGTATGGGTGAGCGACAGAAACGAAGAGGCGATAGGAAGAACGAGCGAATTGGAAGAACGAGGGGACAACAGAAAGAAACACAGGGCGATGGGAAGAAAAAGAGAACGTTGTAAAAGAAGAGAGTTGATTGGAAGAAAGAGGGGCAATTGGAAGAAGGAGAGGGCGATTGGAGGGAAAGGAGAAGGTGGTTGCATAGAAGAAGAAAAGACGGGCCGTACGAAAGAAGAGAGGTTGATGAGAAAAAGAGGCGGCGATAGGAAAAAGGAAAAGGGAGATTGGCAAAGAAAGCAGGCGATGGAAAGGACAAGAGGGCGTTTGGAAGGAAGAGAAGGCCGTAGGAAGGAAGTAAGGACGGTGGGAAGGAATATATGTTGAAGGGGAGGAAGAGAGGGCAGTGAGAAGGGAGTGCGGTGGGAAGGATTAGAGGTTGGTGGAAACGAAGAGAGAAACATGGGGGAAAAGATAGGGTGGTGCAAATGAAGAGAGAGAGCAAGAGGGGCCACGAGAAGGAAGAGAGGTTGATGGAAAAAAAGGCGCCGCTAGGAAAAAGGAGAGAGCAATGGGAAATAAAAGAGAGCGTTGCGGAAAAATAGAGCGCAGTTGGAGGGTAGAAAGGGCGGTGGGAACAAATGGAGAGGAGTGGGAAAAATTAGAGGGCCGTGAGATGGAAGAGAGGATGTTGGGAAAGAAGAGAGAACCAAGGAGAGGAAGAGAGAGATGGGAGGCAGGTGAGTTCCAGTGGGAAGGAAGAGAGGGCAATGGAATGAAGTGTGAGAAAGAGAGAGAGGGAAGGAGACCAAGTGAAAACACGTACCAGAAAAGAGAAGCAGACCAAAACGAGACTAATCAAGTGGAGTAAAGCTGCGTTTTAGTATGGAGCACATGACGACCCCCTCTCCCCTTACCCTCCTACACATTCCGCCTGTTCTCCCAAAAACCATCCGCGAGCCCGCACGCGTCGCTCGCACCGCTCGCCGCCGCCGCCGCCACCGCCGCCGCCGCCGCCGCCGCGCGTAAATATGACGCGGGTGTCCGTGTCGCCGCGGCGCCGCACGCGTGCTCCCTGGAATGCGCGGCCAGCGCCAGCGAGCGCATACGTAAACAGCCCCTCGGCGACGAGATGCCTCCCGCGCGGCGCCACGCGGGGCGCAGTGGTCCAGGAAACTGCAACGCGCTAACAAGCGACGAACTCACGAGCTAGCTTTCTCGGCCGCTATTCCATTAAAGACCATTGGCATTTGTTGACGCACATTTCTCGTCAACTCGGTTTCGCTCCTTATGCACTAATTTGCGAATTTTGTTTCTTCAAGAGAATAATTCTAAATGAAACATGAAAGCGTTTTGGCATTCTTGAATGCTATTTGTCGATTTAGACGAGATTGCTAAAGCTATGTACTACCCTATCCAGGGAATATTCATGACTCTTTCTAAAACCGTGCTTACCCGCTGTGATATACGCCTGTGGTTAAATTGAAGGGCGTAGGGCAAACTCTTGGAGCATTTGCTTCTAAGGTCTGACTGTTTTGCTTTGGGCTTACAATTTATAATTTAATAACATTTGGGTTATAATTTAGCAACATAACATATGTTTAGTACTAAAAGTACTCAAAACATGTTAGCAAACAGCCCAAACTGACTCTGCGTGCGCGGACGTGACTACAATGTGCTTGAGTTATGCGCACTAAATTATGTTGGGCATTAATGGGTTAATTATAATGAAAAATAAAGATGGATTATATAGAACTGACACTCAAAGAAAATGTATTTCTTATTTATGTGACTTATTTATTTACAAGAAAGTTGTTAAAAATTAAAAGTATTGAACGACATGCAGCTAATATCACAAATAAAGAATTGGTTTGGTAATAAACCTTGAATATCGCTGCGGTGTACGGACTTCAATTGCGTCCGTTATTTGTTATACAGTATGTCGGCCTAATCACATTCACAAGTATTTTTGTAGACTTGCCTCTCGAAACAGTTATGTCTTTAGAGATAATATTTCGTAAAGTTGAATTTTCTCGTACTAGATACTTAAAAAACTATTTCTGGGCTTCTGGGCGGTAAATATGCGCATGTGATTTGCAATAATACGCATAAAATGGCTCAATAATTTAAGACAAATAACGATCACTGTTGATCAATTAGCACAACAATAGCTATGCAACTGCAAACCTGTAGATTTCGTAAACAAAATGTGTTGCATGTATGGAGATGTAGTAGTCTGTCAAATGTGGAAAATTTAAAAAAAAAGCCAATGTATTCTAGAAGTCCGTCTGGTATTAATCCGTATTCTCTCAAAATTGCCAATGTCTTCTGAGGATGGGTCACCAGTTCAACCCCCTGCCCCTTTATTCCCCAGCGTTACAGGAGTAAGGTTAACAATATGCGGGAAAGAAGCACCGGATATTGGTACCAACACATGCTCTTTTATTCGCTTGGCACCAATTGAAGAAATCAGGTAAAACTGGTAGTCAGAGCAGCTGGCATTCCAACTCCGGGTATCAGTGTTAAAACCTTCCTCGATGCATGTGAAATTTGTGGAAGACAAGGCAGGTTCGTGATAGATTTTTTTGACGGCCTTTCATTTCTCCTGCCGCTTGTTCTCCCATTCAACCATCATCATTTATATATCATCATTATCAATTATTTCTCAACAAATTCATTCATTTCAGGTATCGGTAATGTCCGAGGGTTATAATAAATAATATCTCGAAAGCATAAAGACGAACATAGTAAAAAGTAAAGGAATAGACAGTGAGAGGACATTCCACACTGTTTCAGTTATGTTGTTTCAAAATAGGATTCAACAAAATTACCCTTCAAAATATCCAAATAGTATTTAAAAATAATATTTAAAGTAATATTTTTCACGTTGCTGGCGGCTCTTCAAACCTATGGATATGTATGTGATAGATATCATGAATTGAGGACTTATGCCTTTATGCTCTTCCCGTTTCTTGCCCCGTGTCTTCAGTATTAGTTCATCATTGCCGCAGAATAGATCAACGATGATAGGGAAAACACGAGGGAGTAGTGATTTAGATGGATTATATTTAGATGGGATTCGTGATGGTATAAGAAGCTAGATACATCACAGCTATTCGATGAATACACCTTCGCTAAATTTCCCAGGCTCGGTCACCACGCTTTTGATGCTTCCCCATCCCTAAGCGCCACTCACATCGCCGAATTCGTAAAGACCATTCATGATATAGGACTATTAACATACTCGCCATGTCGAGTATTACGTTTTGTGCATTATGGTGCTGGTGAAACAAACGACGCAGTCTTAAGAAGACATTTTTTTGACACTGGGACAAGGAATGTGGGATTGAAACCAATATCTTATTTCTCCGAATGAAGTCGCTGTGGTATAGGACTATCTACAGTCAAACCTTCCGTACACTGACACACACACACACACACACACACACACACACACGTTATGCTTATATGAGAACATCAGAAATTCTCTCGATAGTTCAAAATAAATCCTATTATAATGAAGCAATTTGCCGAAAAGATATTTCAAATTATTTGACTGCCCCAGAATTTCTGTAGGAATATTTTTCCAGATATTACTAGTGCATTTCTAATGGGAAGAATATATATATTAAAAATATATCTAGGAAAATAAAAACTTGTAAAATGTGTATATCTCGCAGTGTTTAACAAACAGCACTTAGATTTCTCTTCCCCGTTGCACCATAATATTAACAATATACTTACCACTATAGTAACAAATAATACATTAAAAAATAACTTTATCAAAATAAAATTGACGCAATAAAAAACAAAGTGAAGTTTCTACAATGTAAATTAATTTCCCTTGCCAACGTTGAAGTACGTAGTAGTTTTTTGCTGGCGTGTTTCGTCCGTCCGGTGGCACTGTGCGACGTCCCGTGGACTAGC
>BOPP01000137.1:2369142-2388694 GCA_017312745.1 Gryllus bimaculatus | reverse complement strand
AGCGCGACAGGATAACGAACCGCCACCGCCCGACAGACCCGAGTCTCCGCTGGCTCAGCAGGCTCCGCTGGGGATGGCGCATCTGCAGCTGATGGGGAGATCTCCGCAGCGCTTCCTGCTGGAGCTTGATCGCCTTGTATCGTATTCCTCTCAGGTCTTCGTTTCTTTTCATTCAGCGCGTGCGGTAAGCCTCTCCGCAGTGGCACCTTGGTGTTTGCAACTTATGTTGGTAGCAGCGTGTGCGGAAAGAAAACGTAAATACTGCACTCGCCACAATCAGAACAGGTGCTGGAAGTGTTGTCCCCTTTACTTGTTTCTCAGCGATCTGTTTGCTACCAACATGAATGCAATTTTTAATAGGAGGCCATGACTCAGCGCAGTAAGTGTGAATGGAATGTAGAATTAAGAGAGCAGAAATGTATTGTCGATGAATTGATATTTTTCAGTATTTCTGAAATAGTAAGAACCAGCATCCATGAAAATTATGTTATATTTGAGATTATCAGATAGAGTAATTGATAACGGTTAGTTTCTAGAGGTTCACTCAATGCGTAGTCCACTGTAATTCCATGTGTAAAACATTTTTGATTCGTTTTGTCGGATGGAGTTCTCCAACCTCATTGCTAGTCTACGAGGGAAACTTTTAACTCATCATTGTAATGGAGTCGTGATCATGTCAACTTTCGTAGCATAGACGGCTACGGCAGTATCTCTTCAACTTTATACAGAACACAAAGTTGCAGGCTCTAATTTCGTGAGACATGACTGTTTTCAAATTGGCGAGTAAGCCAAGGGCAATACATCACAGTTCTCATTCTACTCGTATATATTACTTCATTAGTTATTCATCATAACTATTGTTCAGTTGTGGTGAGAAGTCGTAAATTAAAAGAAAGTAGTATCAATCAATCAATTACCTTCAACGTCATTATTAAGGATTTTACAACCAAAGCCTGTGAGGGAGCCCACACACGTTCATGATACGTGGCCCGTTCTATTTTGCCAGTACGTTTTACAAAAGTTCGTAGATGCTCCAGCTTGCCTGCATCCAAAAGGTCAGTGTGGGTAATCCTATTCAGAGAACAGTCTGCTACAGACCAGGTACAGACGCTCTTGCTCTGACGAAAGCGCAGCCTCCGCATGGCAAATTATATACTTAAAATTGACTTTTTTGAATTTCATTGACGTTAATACATTCTGCTGAAACCTTGTGTAATACTTATGATCTCTCCCCGCCGAACCACGTGACAGAGGATCTAGTGTCAGAAAGATACTAAGTCTCAATAAAGTGTGTGTGAAATTTGGAATAAAACACTTGGGTATAGTAAACATTTTTACAGTTTGATTTTCGTCGAGAGAATTATATTCGGATATGTTTAAACCATTCAGTATTTTAAATAACGCCGTATATTCAAAATGCCAAAAACTCATTAAATATTCCGCGATGGCTTCAGAATCGAATCATTTACATGTTTCTTCTAATAATTTTAAAACTGACTTATTTTGCAAATTATGCTGTCGCAACTTCCATTTTCTTGACGTATTAGCAATAGTGCGTATTCGAAATTTCAGTTTTAAAAATAGAGTTAATTTTTTATGGAAATGTGAATCGTATTTGGCATAGACCTAAATTCAACATGAATTCGCGCAGAAAGCAGCGCTGTTGGCTACATTTGCATCCAATGTAATAGTCTAGAAGGAATTTAAAGTGTCAGGGAACACAGGTATTCACAGGTCAGGGAACAGATAAACAGTGTACTCGAACATGTTATGAATAGTATGACTTTTATGTTATTATGAAAAGTGATTTCTCAAATAACTCGAGTCTTCACATCGTATTTTTTTCAATAGGCAAAGTTCAGTCTCCATTTACCACTGCTGAAAATTTAATTTGCATTACTGACATTCATCCTGTTTACTGCGATCTAATGTAAAACAAATAGAAACAATGTAAACAACGGAGTCAGTACACAGGGAGTAATAAACTTTTTTACTCAAAATTCGGATAAATCAATGATCATGAAAAAGTTTGGCATTCAAGGAAAAAATGGTTTTTTTAATTTTGTGTTTGAAATGGTTGCATGACATGATGTCCATAATGGATAAATTCAAAGATAATAACGAAAGCAGTCCTGTAATTTCTTTTTATTTCAAACAATTTAAAGCATTAATTTCACTCATTTTAATAATACAGCATACATATTTAACACTGCAAATTACAATGAAAATTTATTGTCATTAAGGACTACATTAGAAAACTGTAAACTGTCGTATATTTCTTCTTATATTTTCTCCCATAAAAGTTAATTAATTCTGTTTTGTAGTGTTCATTCATCTTATGAATGTATTCTATTATAAATATAATTCTTAGACAAGTATTCTGATCAATATAATGCAACACAGCTTTGCATTCCAACCCTCAGGCATTGTCTGTAAAATAACGAATATTCTCCAGCGGAGCGCGTGGATTTCCATATAACAATATCATCCAGCGAAATTAGTTATTCAATAACGAGAATTTTCTCATTGACGCTTGGACATGCACCTGGAGGTTTTCGGCCTAATCAATGAAGGCACAAACACTGGAAGCTGTCGCTCCTGCTTTACATAACACGATTCGTATTCATAGGTGCCGCTCTCTTTTTGTAGATTTCATAAAAATGCTTCGGATTTCTTTCGTTTCTTTTTCTCCTCAATAGATCACAAAAATTACGAAGCCAGATATTATTTTTTTTCCTTCCGTGCCTTCGGAAGTTTTTTTTCTCCAGCCACTCTGATGTATGGTAAGTGCTCACAAATACATTAAACAAAGGATGAAAAACATTTCATTTTTTCTTGTCTCGCATATGTGCACCATAAATCGAGCCCGCCGCACACACATCTCTCTGATCTGGTATCGGGTTTAAATCACCCACTAAAAGGTGGCCGCTTGTCAATGCTTTTTCCTCTGGGTCTACGGAGCGTTGCCTTTGTTATAATGAGCAGACAAAATCACAGACACGGAGCGGAGATTAAAAAAACACCGTCGGAATCCGTAGGATGGTGGGGAGGGGAACGGGGGAGAAGAGGAAAAGGTATAAGGCGACGGATGGAGGCGGCGGAGGGCGAGTGAATGATTTAAGTCAGGGATGTCCAAACTCCGGCTTGCGAGATTATAATCTCTGACGCCGAAAAATAAAATAGAAGAAAATTTCTTATTAAAATTATCATATTAATATCGAAAACTACAATGTGACCTCTCGCACAAGAAAGTTCCAGGGGAATGGTATCAGATGGTTGAAGAATGGCAGAAGAGCTTGAGGATTCCAGCAGTTCAACATTAAGAGGTCATCTTTTATTATTCCTGCAATAACTACCCAAACCTCCGGTGTTTTCGCAAATTGCATTGACTGTAAATCGACTCAAAAGACGTAAATGGATGCAGCTGCAAATGTTCAGGGTTCGAATACCGTCTGAGACATGAATATACTTATGTATTATATTTATTATAACTTCATGCTCTATCACAGGTAATGTAATAGTACCACATGCTTGTGTTTAACTGAACTATTTTCAAAAAAAGAATTAAAAAATATATCAAATACAGACACCAATATCATAGTATATCAATTGCTCTTAATGTTAAATATCATCTTTCTTGGGCTTTTTTGATTTAAAATATTATGAATTCTTTCTCGTCTCGTCATACTACACTCGAAGAGTACGTGGATCATATTCTGTTCACTTTTGTGGCATTATCATGTAGGATCCTCAATTATTCTAAATTGATGAAAATATGCTCTTAATCTTCAATTATCGGGTAGAAATATTTTAGGAACATGTGATATTTTTCACATTTGACTGACGTAGAACACGTGATGTTTTTCACATTTGATAACGTAACATATACGGACGACAAACGTAGACATAGACAGTCATGGATCGGACAATACCATCTTCAATACTATCATTCGCCACTTCTCATATGACTACTCTGAATATCCCGCGTATCAATCTGATGCTTGTCGAAATGTGTCAAGCGTCAGACTGTGCTAGAAGCGTAAGAAAAGACGGATAGATCTGGGGGTCGTTTAGGAGAAAAAAACAACAACCCTCTCTCCGTCTGAAGTCACACTCCGGGAGCTCAGGCAGTGGTTACCTGTTGCGCTTCCAATTGCACATTAGCGATTTTATCTGCAAACCAGATGACTGGTTTGGTCATTTGAGAAGTAGAACAAGTAAATGAAATATGTCGATCTTGTACCCTAGTTCCACAATAATTTTATTTCTTGCTTCGTAACAACGTAGAAAGGGTATATTAACATGCGTCGTCCTCATTTTTGTGAATTTAATTTACATTATCTTACTAATAATACAAATCTTATTTTTGTTGTTATTTTAGAACACAATTTTTATTGTAATAATATAATATAATTCTAAAAATAGAAATTATTAATACGCATATTAAAAATAAATTCCAGTGAATCATTTAAATAACTCTGATTTTTCCAAAACACTTTTAGATCAAAAACACTAACTGCAAAAATCATTAGTAAATATTAAGTAAACATCTAAATACAAATATTCTGAATCAACAATTCGTGCGATTTGTCTTAGCGTATTTGGTATATGTATTTTTTCTTTATAAAACCTATATGCATCCATGTAAATAGTGAAGCTCTCTTCTACGCTGATTGTGAGGGGGGATGATACAGGAAGTACTCGTCCACCTTCAGCATCCCAGTCCAGCTTGGGGAAGATTCTGGAAGGGGCGAAGAAAATCGCGAGTTGTACGTGGCGCATTGTCTACGATTCGATATTTCATGCATTCGACTGGAAGTGATAATGCGAGCCTATGATCCGAGCTGTCGACATACGTACTCGATCACAGCAGACGTCCCAAACTTCCTGATATTTGACACAACTAAATTACCGGCAACGGGCCAGAATTGGTCCTGCGACGTCTGTCATCGACACGTTCAATCTTAAGACGTTGCCTTTATTCCTAGGATACCTTTACCGATTGTATTAAAAAATGGCGATTGCTTTAATTATGGTGAATTTAGAATAATTTCGGCTTTTCCTACTGTATTCCATCTCTCTTTGACCTACTACACTGTTATATCAACAATTGGAATTCCTTCATTTTTTTGTTCGTTAGGACACTTCTTTTCCATTTATTTAACGTCATAAACACGTAAATCTGTGTGTGACGTACTAGGGGAAAAAGGTATTCTGTGCACGATTTCTTGAGTTCTGGAATCCCTCTTCTAATGCATTTACAAATTCAATTACAAATAAGGTGGAAAATATAGTTTCGGAAAGAAATATTATTACGTATATATTATCATAATAATGTCTCGCTCTTTCCCGAATTCTGTACTACTGTCTGTGTTTTTTTTCTCTTCTATTGTTTCCTAATCTTCTCTGACGTCAATCAGTTACGTCCCCCTGAGACATGTCCCCACATCTCCTCGGTCAAATTTTCAACGTTAATGATGAAAAAAATATTTACTTTCCCTATTCTGTCTTAGAAATCTTCACTTCCTTTGCCGCGCTCCAGTGTTAAATTTGATTTGCTTAATATTTCATATTTCGAATTTTCTACTTTCTCCCTTATCTCTTCTAACACACTTATAGTCCTGACAATTGAAACCAAACTTGCCAAATTCACATGAGTGTCGCGGATGTAAATATTGGTAACTGACGTCTTCCGTTTCGAATGGAAATGCAATGTGAAAGTGCGGTTTTGTAAGTAACAACCATCACAAGTGAAATTATCCAAACCATATATTATTATTATTTTACATTATTCACAGTATCACAGTATCACTGACCAGTATGTCAACCACACACAGGAATGATGACCAGGTGTGTGGTTGCTTTACTGAAAGTTCAGATGGCTTCTGACAATAGGGATGTATTCAAAATTACAGACTTTTGCATATTATATACATTCCTGGCATCCAAGTGAAGACACTCCAGTGCCCGAAGTGTCATTTCAGGATCACTCCTGTAGCTGATAATCTTTTAAAATTATTATTATTTTTATTATTATTATTTATTATGATTATTATTATTTATTATTATTATTTATTATTATTATTTATTATTATCATTGTCATTTATTGATTGTTCAGAGAATGGTGAAAAATATATGGCGAACACTTCCCTCCTCCTCATGAAGACAAATGATTTCGATCTTGTATTTGTTTATTAATGACTCTGTTCTTGTCAACTGCTAAGGTTCTTAGTCCCGTAAGAGTATGGAGATTCGACACCAACTTACATCGCTCGCGGGGATTTTCCCCTACCGGGTATCTCTCACCAGCGGGGCACTCTCGTAGTCGATCCAGGATCTAAGTTTCCGATTGGTCTTTCAAAAAGTGAAGTAGTGGAGCGCACAGGACAGGGAAGATGAAGGAAAGATCGCCCGCGTCCGTGGCCCGTTTGTTAGGGATCTGCTCCGGCATTCACCTATTTATTCTGAGGAGCCACGGAAAAGTTCCGATCAAAGCAGCCGGCCGCTATATTTCTTCTCCAGACAGCAGCTGAATTCGACCTATCTAGATAGTGTCGAAAATCTTACCACTAACGGAATTGCAACTTAACGGGACCCGATCAGAGGCATAGCAGTGTCATTTGCCGATACCCTGAGCCACCTTTGCCGAGGATATTTGGTCAAATCTACCTGATTCCATTATTGACACCCCAACGTCTCATACATTCTATATCACGATCTAATCCTTTATCATTCGGGTATCGCTATTTGGCGCATTATTTTTCCCGCGGTTTCCTTAAACCGTTTGGAGAACCCTGGTTACAGTGGAATTGGAGCCGGAGCGGGCGCCGGCAGCGAACTGGGAGACATAAATCAAGGCTGGTCGAGTGACAAGCAACGGCGCAACAGCAGTGTACATCATGTGGGACACGTGGGCGTCGACCTGGCTTCCGCACGACGCTCACATTAGAATCTTGTAGTACTCCGTTCCATGCGATATTTAGTACTTTGAAAACAGTAGTTGTTTCTTGCTATCACTTCACACCCCGTCACTCCGAAGCGTGTCAGAGACGCTTTATATCAGAAGTACTCACACATTTTAACGAATTTTCTCACATTTTTCGTGATAAAATAATTTTTTCATGCGCGAGAAAGGTTTTTCATGTGACAAAGGCTTTTTTGCAAATATTATCCCGTTGAGCTACAGTTCGCACGAGAACTTGAGAAACACTTAGAACACTTATTTAATCAACAACAAAAACATTTACATACTGTTTGTGATGTACTATGGGGAGAACTATTTTCACTTTCTAGATAGTATATCTCTTTCGAAGAATATGATGATGATGATGATGATGATGATGATGATGATGTTGATGAAGAAGAATTAGTTATTGGTACACTACTACTTTATATCTTTCGCCGAGTTGATTCTACGGGGTCCTTCCACAGAAAAACAGGGTAGATCAAATATTCCCAACCTTTTTCTTTCATCGACCCCTTTTTTTAAAGTATTGTTGTCTTCATTGACTACCGACCGACCTTATTCTCTATATTATTCCATACGAAATCACAACAAAGAATTTCACATTCACTCTTTAGAGATAACACTTTAATACACCAATATTTTGAAAAAAAATAAAGATTTACAATTATCTAGATTTCTAATTTCCATTTTGTGCAATGGTTACAAAATGTTGAATGATTTTTAACTAGTCATTCCAGTTTTTTTGTACGTTTTGCAAGGAGGTTTTTTTTGTGGTAGAATGTCGTTGTGAGTACATAGTTTTAATTGACAGAGTTTATAAACATTCTAAGCTTTTTTAGTTCTCGAATGCTGCAAAACTCGAATTAGTTATAAAACTAATGTATTTAATAAAATGTCTGTTGTAATGTTGAAAATACGAATGGGTCGCAATTTGTTTTATTCTTTGCCAATATTTGTCTTCCTTTCTTCGGAGGGCTGGCTCAGGTGGCTCAGGGCATCACCTCATGTCACTGCGGTGCTTCTGATCGGGAGATCCTAGGGTATGAGACGCGACCGTAGCAGGAATTTCAACACTAGCAGTATATCTATGCCGAATTCGGACGCTGTCTGGAGGAGATGCTCTGATCAATAGCTTTCCGTGGTTTCGCCGATCAAAGCCATAAAATTGCTGGAGCAGTGCAGACCAGTCGGGAGCTTAGAGTTGGCCCCTGGCGGGCGGTGCTCCGCTGGTGGGACATATCTGTGTGGGACAAACCCGCTAGCCGGGGGTAGGTCGGCGCCGAATATCGCCATGCAGTGGGGGAAGATTTCCGCCATATCCGGCAATAAAAACATGCGTTATGCTTACGGGGCTAATGACCTTAGCAATTGACGTGCCCGAGCACACAAAATAATCGATCTCAAATCTCCCGCTACAAATTGCCATTGAGTCACTTAAGCCGGTATTCTGGCGTAGACTGGCTTACGAGTGACCTACGATAGTCAAAGAGACAGCTGAAAGAATGACTGATGAAAAAATAATTACTTATTGGTAATATTGAGAAATAAAGTTGATATTGACGTTTTACCTTTAAACATTCTTTGTATTGCATTGGAGTTAATTTATTGACATTGTCAAAGTATATAAAAAAGTATATGTGAGGAATGGGTTAGAAATATAATATGTGCGCTCTTGTTAATCGCAAGAAACTCTTCTCACACACTACTACATTTTCTCCACATTACTATACATAGCTGAATGATGAATGAAATAACCTAAAAGCGTGGTTGACAACTTTTCAATATTATACATTTTCATTATCAATTAATAGAAAACGCATTTGCTACTGCAGACGAACTACATGTTTAATTCATTAGAATTGCTGACAAAATAACTTCCTATCCTACTCCTACCGCGACTGACAGAAGGAGAAGTCAAAAGACGCACGAAAAATGAAGATATACTCAGTGTCCAGAAGAAAAACAAGTGACTATCACATCATTTGATTAATGGATCAACGGAAATTGCCCTAAAACAGCTGATGGAGATGGTGGTCACTGACCCATACTGTAGTTCAATACTCACCCTGGACAGCAAAGGTTTATCTTCACAAGAAATCTGATGCAAGAAACTAGTGCAGTTTTTCATACTGGATGTAGCCAGAATTATACCATTAGGTTAAGTTTTACTTTAACGTGTCAGCTACTGATTTTAGTATTCGATTTCACCTGTCGTAGGAAACTCTGCTTCACTTGTAGCAATTTTATTCAAACTATATTTAATGACATTATTATGTAATATCACTTAGAAGCACAAACGGGCAACACTGTGATGGCCCATTCCTGATTTGACATGCTCAGACTTCTTAATTTGGTATTGTGATGTGTCAGTATTGATGCAGGTGTGGGCTTGTCAGCTGGAATATCGCTAGTGAAATATTTCCAATCTTTTTTTGAGGAGTGTTTGTTTTTCACCATGCCAAGAAAGTGTGTAAAACATGCATATAATTTCTGCTATGTTTGTGATGTGCTGATCTTTATTTCTCAGAGGTGAAATTTCACACTTCTTGTTAAAAAGCTTTAACTTTATTGTGGCTGTCACGTTGGTGACTTTGAATAGAGCTAGCACCCAAATATATGCTGTGTTTCATGTAATATATTTGACTGGGTTAAAAAAATGGTATACTCATATGCCGTTTCAGTTCTAATGATTTGAAAGGAACTGAAGGAATCACAATTAGAACAAAATACTCAGTTAAATATCCGAATTTTTCATCTGCACTCAGGCCTATCTTATACTATGAAGAGCTACCTGTACCATTATAAGCACAAATGGTCATAAGCTATACTGTGATTCCAACCTCCCTTCCAAGCTCACACTCAAAATGATTCAGATGATTTTAAAAATGATTCTGCGTATGGTGACATAAGCTGTTGATCAGAAATATACATTCCCAATCAAAAACAGCTTAATGAAATGATTAAGCATGTCTAGACAGCACGCTGATGTTTTAACTTCGGGAATCAAAGGCTGGAATCTTCTCCGAAATGAAGAAAGAATATGTAGTTATCAAAGCCGCCATTATAATTTCAAAGTCTGCTTGGTATTGTTTATTGCAACGATATTTGTTTTGTTATGGAAACTCTTGGACGTGAGCACCGGCCAGACCAATGGCGATTGCTAACTGATTCCTTCAAACTGACTTTAAACACTGTGTTGCTACACATCGACAATTAACTTTCATCAATACCTACAGTGCATGTCATTGACATAAAAGAGACCTATAAAAATATAAAACTAGTTTTAGAGGAAACCCGAAATGAAAAATATAAACGGATTGTCTCTGATGACTTAAACGTTAGTGCTTTATTACTTGGTTTACGAACTTGGGTTTACCAAAGATGCTATTTTGTCTGTGCAAATGCCGCAGCAGATATAAGAGGTCTCACCAGGTTAGAAAATCATGGCCTAAACGTGGGCTTCATATCCCTGACCAGAAAAATGTCACATGTCCCTTTAGTGAATACCAAAAAGAAAATATATACCTATATTGCATATTAAATTAAGAGTAATGTAAAATTTCGTAAAAGAAGTATACATTTTCTGATGAATTCTGATACTTGAAATAGAAAATCTCCTAAAGTCAGTGATGCCACACTGAAAGTAGAGATTTTGTAGGAACATAAATACGGTCATTAATGCCTGGTAAACATTTTGAAGCACTTTTAAAACTACTAGAAAAAGCAATCTGGCAGAATTTCAAAAATGTTTGTTGCCATTTCCTTGGAAACCATAAAGCAGCGAAATATCTTGATATAGTGGCTGATCTTCTGCATGTTTATAAAGCTAACGGATGTAACATGTCTTTGAAAATTCACTTCTTGGACTCTCACTTAGACTTCTTCCCAGAAAATCTTAGGTCTGTCAGCGAAGAGTACGGTGAACGTTTTCATCAGCAAATTTCTACGATGGAAAACAGGTACCGCGGCAGGTACCACCAGGCAAGGAGTTCTAATATGTTGGATGATTACTGTTGGACCAAGTAGAGTTCCAGATGAATAATGTGCCTGAAAATCACTGCCACACTGTAGATAGGTCAGTGTGAGTACTATATCATTTAGAGTTAGATAGCTAATTACAAACTTTATAAGAAATATATAAAAAAATTCAAATGAATATCACGCAAAACTCCTGTGTGATAGACGAAAACTGAAACGATATTTGAATTCAGCTTTAAAAAAGCCTTCTAGAGTGTATTATTTTCATACTTTTGAAAGAAAAAATTTGTGGACCAGTGTAATTTATATTGAGCGGTTCAGTTCAGCCGCATAATTTGTCTTTGTTTGATACCGTTCTGCCGAACTGGACCCTGCCGTGCGCCTGAACGCGTCGGACGCAGTGGGTGCATGCCTGCGCTCTAATGAGCGCAATATTCCATCATAGACGGTGTTCGCCCGAACACGGATTCGGCGGAGCATCTGTCTACTGTGGCTCTCTCGCACCCTGACGTGCACAAAACGAAGACCCTTCATTCACAAGTCGCTGAAGCAACGTTTCGAGGCAATAATATTAGACATCATTCCAAGACGTTGGAGACGTCACAACCACTCATCGGGTTTACACGTGAAGTTGTGAGTAATCAACATCATTCATGAATCATCGCTGAACGTAAGATAAATCTAGAAGCCGCCTGAGCTTTTATTTATTTATAATACTATTTATAAATAGTTTTTATAAATACTATTTAATAACTAAACAGTACGAACCATAATTAATGCATTTATAAAATTATGAAAAAAAATGTAATCGCTGTTGATGGTCAGTACATTTTCTAATTGTATAACCAATGGGTTTTCACACTGTGAACACTCACTGACAACTTAACTGAGAAATCGTCGTGTTGTTTTTGTGTTAACAAGTTTGAACATGTTATAATTGTTCTAATCTGCATATTTTTTTCAGAATATCGATGGCCTACAATCTTTCAAAATAATGAATTAAGATTACATAGGGCGGGTGATAATATTTTGATATATGATACTGTGCATTCAATATATTTTCTATTTCATTAAGTTCAAAAATTTGTCCCACCCATAGAAATGTAATTATTTGTGTTGTGTATATATTTCATTTTTTCTATTTCTGAAGGAAGAATTGGTATTTGTACAAGCTTTGAACACAGATGTCAATAGTTGTTTTTCATATAACCTATGACAATTGTCCTTAGGAACACGAGTTAATATGTTAATTTTTCTTATGAACCACACCTTATTCTCTTCTTAGTCACCGAGTTAAATTCTTCTTGATTGCCGAAAACATATTTCATAATGATACATATGGGACCAGTTGCTTCCTTTAAGGGGAGTGTACACCAAAGAGAAACTAGAGCCAGTTATTTTTGAAAGAGTCTCTCAAGACTCTGCCCCCTTGCAAGCGTTTCGCGAAATTACTAACTCTCAAGACCAATTCTGAAATGCCTCTCCAATGGTGAGCAGCTAAATGTTGCAGAGGCTAAAGAAACGGTTGTGAAGGCTTTCCAGGTATTATATGTTTTTGTTTAAAACACTTCATTTAACCCCAAAAAGAGTTCTTCAATTCTGTTGATGGGATAAGAGTACTATAACACAATATTGATAGAGTTTTTTTGTGAATGAAATCTGTAGAATAAAGACATCATGAAATGAGAGCATGTACATTTCTTTTCCAAAAAAAAATTTTCGCCTAATTGTGCTTGAAAAGCAGATTTTAATTTTGTAAACCTTTTCTATTTCATAAAGCGGTTCAAAATATATTCTTAAGGTTTTCTCATTGTATGTATCAAAGAACGGTAAAAAATGGGTGTCTGCTCCATTTTCAGCAAACTTTCTGTATTTGCAAAATTGCAAAAAATAACACTGCAAAGATCCAATATTGCAGATAGATAATTTTGTTGTAAACGAAATTTTCTAAAAAAATAGATCTTTAAAAAGGTCATATATATTTTTTGAAAAAAACTGGTAGTATTCTCGTAATTTTCGTTTGAATTAATGCGTCTCATAAAAAAAGCTTTTTCTCAAAATCGGCTTGATTATTTTTTTTTAACGTATAGTGGTCAGGACGTCTAAAACATGGCACATGGTTTTCTTTCGAAACTCTCTGAATTTTTTAAATTTGTATGGCAGGAATAAAGGGAGAGACCATTTCTTTTTAAGCGCGAGTAAAATTGAATACTGCCAAACGACTGGGTGGTGTAGTTTTGTGAGAACGGAATGGGTTTTGTGTTTCCATAAGAATACTTTAAAACTACGGTCATTTACTTTACGTAATATTTGAGTCATTTGACAAAAAACACTAAAGTCTCTCATGACGTTACCGTAGGTGTAGAAACTCGTCGCATAATTGCAGTGTTGTACACACTTCCCGGCAATAACTTAGCCCACAATTTGCCAAATAGGTTTGCCATCCGTATTAAAATACCTCTCGCCAAATTATTTTACCAACTCTGTGGATCGTACGCTGTCTGAACCCTTTACTTTTGGCGTATTTGACACAAGAACCGTAAGGAGACTGGATTTTGGAGGTGGATTTTGTAAAAAGGCAATACAACAGTTAGGGACCACAAAAAAAGGCTTAGTTCTAGAAACTAAATCTGAATCCGTTCTCGACTTGATACCCAGAGAAGGTTCCACTTGCAAAACATTCGGCACGAGAAAAGTCTATCATAAAAAATAACGATTGTTAATCACTTTTTGATTAAATATCCGAAGCAACGACATGAAAAAAATTGCCTTTAGTCTGTATTACGTCCAATATATGGCTTAAAATAGCCTGAAAATTCATGAAAGCCTGAAATATGTTTTAATTAGCGTATTTAAAGAAAATTTGCCAGAATAAAAATTGAGTTCTTATTATTACTTTTTTTCTCGTAAACCACGTCTTTGCCTTAGCTTCTCTTCCCCTATGCTGTTGCAGTGGGTTTATCATGAAGCCATAAAGTGAGAGGGGGGGTAGAAACACTTTCGTAATAAAAGAATACTCTTTCTTAAACTTGTGTGTACGTTTTTTGATAGATGGAAATTTTAAATTAATTTTAGTTTTACAATCTACTTACATTATTTTTCTTGTAGTTTTGCTCCACTTTGTTATCCCTGTTTCTAACCGCGATAAGGATATTATATATTTAATTGATAAAAAATTGCAATTTTTTCGATATTCACAGGGATTTAGTAATATTTTGCTTAAAATAATGTCATTTGCGGAACCCTAAGTACAAGCATTATATTAATGCACTCTTAGTTGAAAAATTAAAATTTTGAAATTGAGTTGTAAAATGAAAAAATTCACAACAATATAATCGGATTTCGCGAAATTTTTACGGTAGAAATTACCCGAAATTTTTAGATCAAGCCTTGAAAGTTATATATGAAATGTTCACTTGTCGACTTCCCACAAGAAAATTGTGGCTCGGGGCTGTCTGGGGGGCACCGGCTCGGGGGCACGCGTCGCGGGCCCNNCCCCCCCCCCCCGCCACTCGCGGCGCGGGCCATAAGGCTATAATTAAGTAGAACACCTAGGGAAAGCACGACCCCGAAGCAGCCGTGTTTACATCGAAGCGATTAGTTTTCTTTGACAACAAGAATATGTTACGCCGGAGAAGTCCGTGCCGTCGGAAAGCAATAATTAAAGTTGTGTAAAAAAGTGATCAGTAAACAAATTCGGAGCGCGGATTCAGATGCCGGGTTATTAATGTGTAACTGCAGTCGGATGCCGCGTCCATCAGATAAAGAGATCAAAGGCTCTCGCCGCCCTGAGAGCCCTCTCCAAATAAATCAGATTAGAGCGAGGAGCCTCAACAGCGCTGCGCGCGCCGCCCGTGCGAATAAAATACGCGGTCACGCGAATTTCGTGGTTGCAGCCACTATTCGTCATTGGCACAACCATCTAGGACGGCGGCTTGAGCCAGCCGTGCAGTTGTTGTGAAGGCGGCGAGTCAAATGGAAGCAAGCGTTGTAATAATGTTTGATGTTGCGATGGTGGAGATGAATTTGATATTTCTTCACATGTTGGGATTGTGTATCTTGGACCCATTTTACTTTGCGGACATTGGCCTATCGTAGTAATGAATGCCGCTGTGGAAAAACGCTGTCTTGAATCATCTCATATTTTCACAATTGGGCACCAATCCACGTAGAATTCCTCATTTTCTTTAGTCTATGCTTCACATGCATTGGACGCTGGGCTAATACGCTTCTCGAATAATTTCTTCTTTCGTTCATCTTTATATACTACACGTTCATCTTTCAGTGACATAAGAGTGGCTTATGTTTGTGACGTAAGAACGAGGATTCTTAACCGCATAGTATTCATTATCCGTGCGAATAAAGCACATGATCACGCAAAAATATCGTTGTTGTATCCATAATTTGTTATTGGCAGAATAATATACGATGACGCCTTGAGATATCCATAGAATTGTTGAAAAGTTAGGAAGGCGTGATGACCACTGGAAGATAAGCTTAAGAATATTTGGTTGCGATAGTAGAGCTTCTGTACTGATATTTCTCCATCTATTGAGATTGTATATCGCCTGTACAGTGCCTTCGCATTGCATATGTTCGCGGCGCGTGATTAGAAACTAATTTAGTTTTGTAAGATTGTGTCCTTTCAGGAATTTTCACAGTAGAGAACTACCCTAGGTTATAGTTACATTTTTTTTGGAGTTGACACCTGGAATGTATATGGAGCAATTATATAAACTAAACACACTGCCCGTTGATTCACATATTGTATTATGCTCTTCTCATCATGTAGTTTTTTTCGTTTAAATTTATGCACTTCGTTCTCGCATGCTTTATTGGATGTGTTTTCCAATTACTTCACCGCCCGTGCAAATAAAATTTGCAAGGCCATTCAGGACGGTCGCTTAAGCAATTTGCAGCCAGAGATATTAGACGAACGGGGAGTGGTTATAAAAGAATTTCAAACTAAAAATAAAATTCATTGCAAGTATCTTTTCATTCATTTTCTACACATCCCAGATGAGTGATGACAATGAAAGTGACTCGGATGTGGATTGTCTTTTTCCACATCAGAATAATGTTGGATTTTAATATAAAAATGACTAAAATACTATTACAAAATCGAATCTATTACAAGCTTTACTGATCTTCTCTGCCTTTTACTATCAAATGTTTTTTCCTGCCTAAGGATACTCTCTTAAAGGCCATATAAATATACATATTTCAGTTTTTTGCCAAAATATGGCTTAAGAGTATCTGCTCTTTGTCCACTTGTTTATTTTTATAACCCTAACACTCAACTTCAAATTTCACTTTACAATTTCCTATTCGAATTATTTTGTTTACGGAGTCGTTTTATCCAGCTGACATTCAGTTATCCTTCACATTCCGATGGGATGCATATTTGTTCATAAACTAGAAGCCAATACACATGTGGGCTCCTCTGATCTGGGATAAGCAGATCACGTCAGCACATATATGCTAGACAAGGGACAACGAACCATGTCTAAAACGGGACTCGAATACGCGAGCCTACGGATCGAAGCGGTGTATCGATAGACGCTCGTAGCCACCTCGACCATACAGGTTTCAAAAATCCAGCCATCCTATTCAAAAATTCCTAGTAAAAATTAATTTTTAAAAAAAGTGACTAAATGGTAAAATAATGATCGTTAGGGTCTTGGATCTATTCGACGTTCGTGGGAGCGGTGAAATTCGAGACGTTTGAGTGAGACCCGCGCGGCCTGGCGTGTCCATGTGCGCCGCTCTCCGGCCTGCGCCGGCGGCTTGCGGGTGGGTGGGCCGCCGCTGAAGAAGACGTCCACGCGCGCCGTGATGGATGAGTGAGTGGCGCGGGGGTGCGGGGCGGGGGCGGGGGCGCGGCGGAGGAGAAAGAGCCCTCGGTACGCACTCACCGCCGCCGCCGCCGCCGCCGCCGTCCGGCCTAACGCTACGCCCTTCAGTTCCGATGTAGCCTTCGACTGTCAGGCCACCCACACCTGCTGGTTGTTATCGTCACCACTCTTGCCGTCATCGTCCTCGCTGCCATCCTCGCCATTTTGGTCCTCGCCGTTCTGGCCGCTGTTCGTCGCCACCCTCACCCACCTAAACGTCCTCACCGTGCTCACCGTCCTCACTTCTGTACCGTTCTCGTCATCTTTGACATCCTCGCATTCTTCGCTCACACGCCACCGTCGTCACGTTCACCGCCCTCGACGTGTACGTCATTATCGTCTTCGTCGTACTCCTTGTCCTCCTCGTCGTCGCCTTCCTCGTCGTCCTCGCCTTCCTCGTCGTCATCGATGGCCCACGTCCTCACGGTCCATCGTCCTCAATTTGCGGCCATTGACTCTCAAGCCGTCCACCCCTGCCGTCGCCGTCATCGTTCCCTACGCATCCTCTCTGTCTTCGCCGTCCTCAGCAGCCGCGTTGTTCCTGCATTCACCTTCTTCACCGTCATCGCCCCCTTTTACCTCCCTTGGCGTTTATACCACCCACTCCATTCTCACACTCCTCGCTGTGTTTATAGTAATCGTACTCGCTTCCGCCCCCGCCATTTTCGTCCTTCCTGTTCTGGCAGCTTCTAGCTCGCCATCCTCAACTTCCCACCGTGCTAATATTCTTCACCATTCCCATCATTGTCTCCCCGCAGTCCCCAGCGTTCTCACTATCCTCGCCACTTTCATCATCAACGTCTGCTCCGTCCTAGCCGTCCTCGTCACATTCGCCGCTCTCACCGCCGTTGCAATTTTCACCAACCTCGGCCCTGTCCTCATCTTCCTCGCTAGCTTCGTCATTCTGAACGTCGTCGCGGTTTTCACATTCTTGCCATTTTTATTGACTTTCAATGTGACCCAAAGTACTGTCATAGAGGTCAGCTACGCCGTCGCTACCCTTCCTACTGCTGTAATCACTCCTACCATCAACATCTGGCTCATTACCATTCACACATTAAAATCGACCACAATCACCAGCACAACAATTTTCCAACACACTCCTTATCACTTTTTTTTACGAAAGTGATATTCTTCGTTCAATCGTCTTCATCCTGCCAAGACCACTATGGTCGCCGAACAAAATCTCTGTCTCTTGCCACCATTCTACAAAGAGCAACTTTTACTCTCTCGCCTTACTTCGTAAGAAGAGATTTTTTCGACAGAAAAGCCCCCTTGGTAATGGAAAATTAAATAAATCTTGTTTCGATTGTATGTAGTTAATTACTTCGCCTAATATATCGTGTAATCAGAATCCATTTTTTGTACGTCCTTTATACACAAAATCGATTGACGGCGTCTGTCCATTCGCTTACCCCTCCGTCTGTCTGTCCGTCTCTCTGAGGTACGATAGCGCCTAAACCGTTCTGTGTATTTTCTACAAAATTGATATTCCCCGAGCGATTTGAAGAGAAACTCAAGACTGTGAGAGTTTGGAACGGATATTTTGATTTTTGAGAGTACATTTCATAAAAACTCAATATTTTCTAAATTTTCTCAAAAATGTCTCGAAGCTTTTTAATTCAACTTTGTCTATGGATAGTGAAAAGGACGCTTAAAATAATGGCGTAGGTGTCATTTTTTTGAAATCCCTGGTATCTAAATAAATTTCAAAAGTTCAAATTTCTAATCAATACTCCAAATTTTTTCTTGCTTCTTCCTACTATTACAATATTGTGGACAGATATTTTTTCCTTATTGGAATCGTGGTTAGAAAACAAATCACAAAAAAACTCATGTACACTTTATCGCAAATATGAGTAGTTTTCGCGTAATTTTGACCACAATTATTTTTCAGTTTCCTAGTCATATCCTTCCTACTTGTATCAAAGAACACTTGTAACAAAGAAAATTATACAAATTGATATTAAAACAAGATAATGTACAATTTTTTGAAGCCCTGAATTTTTTCGCGTAACTTCTGTTGAAGACAATGTAAATTATAAAAAAATCTCAAAACTGCTCTAATTTTTTCTTTAACTTTTTCCCACGGAGAGAACAAGGGTCGCTTAAAAGAATGGCGCAGACCTCATTTTCGTCGTAGTCTCTGAATGGCAAACGTTAGAAACAGTGAGAAAATTGCAAACTTTACAAACAGTGCGAGAAAGTATGTACCCGTTTTTAATTTAGTACATTACTACAACAGCTTGAAAAGAGACTACTATTGCATGTCTCATTTTAAATTACTATTCAAACCTCCCCCTAGCTTCCCAAAGTTCATCGCCGTGGATTTAATTGCAGTCTTCATGTTGAAGAAGTAGACGGTACTATTTGGTAACCAATTTCGAGTTTAAACTCCCTGCATAACTTAGCTACCCAATAGCAACAGAAAACGCCATTATCACATCGGTACTACTTTCCACTGAAGACCTACCACTGATTACATTCCCATTGAGAAACAATCTTATGCCTTGATAACCCAAGCCTTCCTCCCTCCTTCCATGCCCCTTCCTCGTCCCCTGACCCTCACCCAATACCCTTTTTTCGATCCCCTCTCGCTGTACCCTCCGCAATGTATCCCTCTCTGATTCCCTCCCTCGTATCCTTCCCTCCCGTTTCACCGCCTCATGACCGCCCTACCTCCCCGTCCAACGCATCTCTTCCCATCCGTCT
>BOPP01000137.1:2330290-2346732 GCA_017312745.1 Gryllus bimaculatus | reverse complement strand
ACCACCGCCGCCACACTCCGCCACACGTCGCAGCACTGCCCGCCACACCGTCCGTCTCACCCCCGCTACGTCTCGGCCACACTTCGTCATATTCCGACCATACCTGTCTCACCGCCGCCACGCTGTCCGATGCCTCGCTTGCCATTTGGTCTGGAACACCGCCGCTGCAGTACCGTCCGCCATACAGCCCTCCAAACATCCCGCCACATCGTCCGTCTTTTGCCCGCTCGCTAGTCACACGCTGCCAGTTCTCAATACACTCTCCGCCAGCCATATACTGCCCACTTTCCACACATGTCCCGCCTGTTACATACTGCCCGCCTGTCACATCGTTCACCCACCATCCGCCACCTCTTTCCTATCATGTTCTTTACTTCCAATTATGCACAATGCCCACAATCAATACGCAGCCCACAACCATCCTCGTGCACAACATACAGCATATGCACTATCAATATACAGCCCTATTCCAGTCACATCCACCAGCCCAGTAAGTTTCAATTCTCCTCTCAGTCCAGCCTGCTACGCCACCAGGTCTGCCCACTCCCTCGCCCGCAAGGTCGCTCAGGCTGTCACCTTTCAATCTTCCAACATGCTTCCCTTTATCTCTCGGCAACCATCTGTTCTGTCACAACCAACCCTTCACATCGACAACTCCACTTCCTCCCCACAAGCTCTCCTCGTCTCACACCCACCACGCCTCACCTGCTCCTTTCAGCCTGTACAACATCCCTGTCGATCGACCGGCTTGTCAAACCGTTCACAATCGCGCCATGCGAACCATCACACCATGGCAACCAACCCTTCCCGCCCACTACCCCAAGTAGCATTCTGAACAAGTATAGGATATCGTATTTTCTACCAACTTGTTCGAAATTGCACTCTTGAACCCGTGGAAGCAAAAGGATTTTTTTTATTTATGGTGGCATTTTGGTGTGATATCGCCATCGCATTATTTTTTTGAATTTTTAAACCAGCCATTTGAAACCAACTCCTCGACGTGGCCGCCAGCCCCTTCGCTCGTCGCCGTCCGTCGACCGAGATGACCCGCCCCGCTCTCCGCACGTCCTTTGGCCGGACGGGCCACGATCATTTAATCTGTTATTCGGCTCGTAAATATCCGGTCGCTTCTCACGCCGGTGCCAGCGGTCCGCCGCCCGCCACTCGGCGGGCCGCGCAGTCCGGCACGGCGCACCAGCCAGCCGATCCACTTAGGATTAAACTATCGCTCACTTACCGTGTAATTACCCAAGAATGTTAATACGCCAATGACGAGTACGTATTTCACCCTCGAGAAAAGTGGGACGGCGCCGGGACCGACTGCGTTGGCTCAAGGGCAACCAAGTTGCCTCTGCAGCATCGATGGTTTGGTGGTTCGAGGATTCGCGCCCCGATGGTGGCCGATACCAGGTAAATGCCGTAACGTTACCCCAACATACGGACCCCGAACCGCACACGATCCTTCTTTCCTTATCACTGTTTCGCCTTTTCTTCTTACAGTTGGGGTGGTGTCCCGCGGGGGGAGATATCTCAAGGAGTACAACCGACAGGGGGGAGAAGGGACTGAGCAGCGATGAGTGCCGGAGGTGGCGCCACGATTTTTCGGCTTATTCGCGCAGGTTTGGCCTCTCTTTAGGGATCGTAGCTATAGCCGTCGTGAGCGAAATCCCTGACGACCTCACCCCTACTCTGGCACTGAAGGCACTACGACTACAGCTTGTCACCCGATGCAGGACACACTTGTATTGCGCTCCCGGAATATACACATATTGCACGCCCCAAAGCAGAAAAGAAGCAGATTTTTTTTTCAAAAACGAAAATTTTCGACGGGAAGCAGCCTGCACCCACTTTACTCAAATAACGATAAGAGTAAATGTTTTTCAGCTAGAGTAGGTTTGACCATTAAGGTGGTAACTTTCTGGCAAAGTCAGATTGGTTAGAAAGGCCGCATGTTCGGTATCCTCCTGGATCGCGAATGTTTGTAGTATGTTCTGTCGTTGTGGAGTTCTTCCAATCAACATGTATCACTTTTCAAACACTCCATTACTTTAGTAGATATCATAACTGAAACCGGCTATTAAACCAGAGGGGTACTTCGGCATTTGTATGTAAGTAACAGGAGATCAGAGTGAAATGGACTTTGTAGCCGAGGTGGGAAGAGATCCAGGAAAATTAACGCATGTACAAATGGAAAGGCAACAACACGACAAATTCCAGAAATGCGCGTACAAAGTAAACAAAACGACCTTAAAAAATAAATTACAATATAAAACTACATTACTTTCCACATACTTAAGCAACGATCTTGATAAGAAACTTCTATACTTTTGTCAGCTTATTGTTTGGTGCTCTATATTTGTATTTTTGTTCGGGTGTGAAGTGACGATAAGCCCTGTATTTGTGTTCGGTTGTAAAGCGATGTCCTGTATTTTTGTCCACTTGTCAACGGGTGCTTTGTATTTCATTATCTTGAAGATGTAAGCCACATCTGATGGATTTCGTCTGCGCTTTTATGTAGATATCTCTCCTTAGGTCTTCCTACGTTTTCCCTACCACCCGTACTCTATTCCAACAATACCGCTGCATTTCCGTTCGGTATGTTGGCCCCGGCTTGCGATTTTCTTCTCTCTACATTTGTCCGCCTTGACTCGCGATTCGGCCCACTGTGTGGCGTCGGCGCCGCCCGTCAGGCGCTCCGCAGACGGATGGGCTGCCGCGCGCGGACGCGGGCTGCACCCGGACGTACGCGGCGCGCACGCAGCGCGTAACAAACGGCCGGCGCGACCACCGTCGTTCAGCGCGTTCTCACCGCCCGCCCCCGCTCCCCGCTCGCGCCATTACCATCAGCGCTGTCAATACCACCCCGCCGTCCGCATTATCATAACCGTCGCCCGTGAAGGATGGACCCGACGGGGGAGAGCACCTAGCGATCACAAACCTGGCGATAACGTGTAATTTGATACCTAGGGATACAATTAAAAGGTTGATTTATCCCTTATTGTCGCCACTCTTCCTTTTGGACGTCACGGTCTGGCGCCAACTGGGATGTGCACTGTCTATAATTTTCTTTTATTTCGCCTTCTATTTCGCCTTCTTTTTCGTCTTCTTTTTCGTCTTCTTTTTCGTCTTCTTTTTCGTCTTCTTTTTCGTCTTCTTTTTCGTCTACTTTTTCGTCTGCGTCTTCTTCTCTGTCTTCTTCTCCGTCTTTTCCTCCTCCGTTTTCTTCTCCTCCTCCGTTTTCTTCTCTTCCTTAGTCTTATTCTCCTCCTTCGTCTTCTTCTCCTCCTTCGTCTTCTTCTCCTCCTCCGTCTTCTTCTCCTCCTCCGTCTTCTTCTCCTCCTCCGTCTTCTTCTTCTCCTCCTCCGTCTTCTTCTTCTCCTCCTCCGTCTTCTTCTCCTCCTCCGTCTTTTTCTTTATCCCCATCCTATCGTTCGTCTTTTTCTCCTTCAGACGTCATTATTTTCAATAAATTTAATATTTTCTCATTGCACCCCATAATCAGGTGGTTACTGGCAAACCAACTTTTTGTTGAGGCGTTTAATATACGAGTTTTCAGGCTCAAATGGTCCCAGAGAATGCAGAACAGACATGCAGGCTTTTTCAGGAAATCTCTTCGTAATGTATCTTTCTTTTGTTACATTCTTCTTTCTCTCACCTCTTCTTTGCCAGTTTCTTATTATTAATCTGTGTTCAACAAACATTCAAAGAATGTGATCAGAGCATGAAGAGGTGACAAGCCAAATGTATAGTTTGACGATTAGACTAACATGATTAGACTAGCATGATCTATATTTTTCATATCCGTAGGCACATTGCTTTATAAATTTTACCGTCCACCATGGTCACAGTCACTAACGGTGCAGAAAAAGAAAACAACTCTACTGATAAATACGCCTGTGAGGACCAGCGCTTAATAATACTTCTCAACTTCTTTTATTTCTTGGATGGTCATTTTCGTTCTCTTTTTACATTACAATTTTAACTGGCTTACAAAAGCTTAGGATGAAGACCACAGAATCTGCCATATCTGTTTTCAAGTGATTAAATTAACTGCAGGGGGATAAGGAACACAATAAAATATCTTCTTTTCTGTGATCACTTCCGAAAGAGAACCTTTGTTTTTAAGATACGTGATTGCTGACTACCATCGATACCCCCGCTTACACAAAAGCTATAAATTTCCTCCGATTATTAAATTACTCGTTCATTAAAAGAAACTTCTTCTCTGCCCAATCAAGTCTCCTTATCGTTTCGTCCATGAGTCCCTGAAGATTTACTTTGGCTTTCTGGTAACGATCAGACAATATCATTACCTTATTTGATGGATTACATCCACATATCACATTCTTTATTGTTGCATACGAGGGGAGCGTATACATGTAAATCGCAATTTCGCCTCTTTGTTTCCATTTTAATATTGATATACTGCCACTTTGTCATGATATTCTCTACTATAAATGCCACAGCTTCTTGGCAGTAAATACTTCTGGAGACGGACATAGTTTCTAAAATTCGTCATCAAATTTTGTTGCTCTGGTATGAGTTGTGGTTATCCCTTGTAATAAAATTGGCCGCTCCTCTTTGTCTGGACGCACAAAATGAATGTCTGGCTGCGTACACAATTTCTTGCTTCGAGTGGCATGCAAGTAATGTATCAATGCGTTTCCTCTTAGTCGTCTCCGTACATTTATTTAAACATTTCCCCGGTTTCATTTTACCTGTACAAGTATTTGGAGTAGTTCCTAGTATTCTGGGTGGTGTTATTGCTGTGTACACCGTTTCCGGGAATTGAAGCCCTTAGAATACTTTTTAATGAAATGAGGTTCCATGTAGCGGCGTTTTCGCCACATACTATTCCCATAAAATTCTGTCTTTAGACACGTCATCGTTCTTTCTTCTCGTAAACCTTCACAAAAAAGTAGCTGAGTTTTTAATTTTTTTTAAATTTTAAAATATTACAGTTGGAAAACATCCAAAATTAAACATTTTAAAACACTTTAAAATTTTAAAACTAGTAAAAGACCTAAAATGGACTGCCTGAACGACCAAACAAATTTGAAATACAGACCCCTATTAAGTATCCTAGTAGGCCGCCATCCCCCTCCCAACAATGCACGAAATGACACCGTGCAAGAAACACACCACGAATCTTGATGACCATGATACTTGGGTAAATAATAGTGTTTTGTATACCTAAACCCGAGTAATTTTTATTTATATTAGAAACAAGAAATAAATCTAAAAAAAGGGGTTTAAAGATTTTATTTCGATAATATAAATACTATGCACAAAAAAACAATCATTCACTAGCAAACAGGTGTAAATCATACTGGGAAGTGTGACTTTTCAATAATTTAAAAATAAATTGTTTAAAAATTGTTGAATTTTTTAAAATCACATTTTGGCGCGAATTTTAAATTTTTAAACTGATAAAATTGATTTCATTTTTTTCATTATCGTCCACAATATTTAAAAATCTGAAAAATATATATTATAGAATGTTGTAAGACACATTCTAGGAAAAGAAACATTCTAGGAAAACAAACTGAGACAGTTCTCGAAAGATACCAGATCGAAAATCAATTTCATTTTTTTGAATTTGAATTTGGCGTCAAAATTGATTAAAAAATACCTTGATAGTAAACTATTTTGTATATGAACGTATATGAACAAGAGTAACCTTTTTTTGATACTTGTGCCCCACAAAACGCGTTTTCTGTCGAAAAATCATCGCTTCTGCAGCAGCATTACATTCACATATCTACGTCACTACGTCACTAGTTGGGCAAGAACGTAAAAAATACCTCTCATCTATACGAGAGTTCAATGAAACGTACCCTCACCCTATGGTTTTGTAAAACTGCTCGGGAGTTTCGGTTTCCCCTTTAGGAGCCATGAGAAGAGTTCATGTATGGCGGGCGCGCGAAGGAAGAAGCCCTCTGGCACACGCGCGAGGCTCCCCCAGGCGCGCGTGCGCACGTCCGCGCGGGAGCCGCTTGATGAAACGTCGCCGGGAGATTGGCCTGGCCGCGCGTCGGGGCGTTACGTAAGGGCGAATATTTACATTATCATATAGATGATGTAGGAAGCGCCCGCGCACTGCGAAGAGGGCCAACCGTGCGGCGATGTCGGTCGTGATGCTGGTGGTGGTAGTGGCGGCGCCGGCGGTGGCGATGACGACGATGACGACGATGACGACGATGACGGCGATGACGGCGATGACGGCGATGACGGCGATGACGACGATGACGACGATGACGACGATGACGACGATGACGACGACGACGATGACGACGACGACGACGACGACGATGACGACGACGACGTTGTGGCAATAGCACTGGGGAGCGTTGCGGTGGTGCGGAGGTGGCGATCGTGATGCGAACGGGATTGACAGCGAAATGTTGGCTGTGGCGTTGGCAGAAGCTTGATTGATTACTTGATGATTTCGGATGCGTCAAAAAGTGATTGCAAAGGTCATTAGTCCCGTATGTGTACTGCATATTTTTCTCGCAGGATGTGACATTGATCTTTCAAAGCTAGATGGCGTGTAGTGCATGCAGTGTACATGTGTGTAACTTTATGTTTGTGTAAGTATGGGTTGAGGAGTGGACAAGGTTGCGCGCGGTCCTTAGCTCGTTTGGAAGGGTACCGCTCCGGTATTCGCTGGGTGCTGATTAGGGAAGTCAAGGAAAACTACCGACTTGAGAAGCCGGCCACTAGAATTCTCCTCCAGTCAGAGGCTGAATTCGACCTAACCAAGTAGCTAGTGCCGAAAATTCTGCCACCGTCGGGACTCGAAACCTAGGACCTCCAGTTCAGAGGCACTGCAGTAACATCAATTGATGTACTAAAGATCACTAAAGTGCATTGGTACAAATGTTTTCGCATTCTACATGGCCTTATTTGTAAGACCTGATTTTTATCTGATTAGTAAGAGTTTATCTGATCTGTAAAAGATATTTTATTAAGAAAAAACTTTATCATAATTGCAGTTATCCATAGCTTTTTTTTGACATTTTGAAAAAATACAAGAAATTTCCCGAAATACGTCCTGCGCCATTTCTACGTGTCCTTCAGTATACTCAAAGAAAACAATTAAATTTTGAGCGATTTTTGATAAAATGTTTGTTTAAATGTTATGTATTCGTCCATGTACTGAATCGGGCATTTACGTTGCAACTTAATTAGGGCATAGCCGTTCGAAATTTGAGGGTTCAGTTTGAAGTAATGTTCACATTTAACAGAATGATTTACTTTTTATCGACTGTTTGCATGGGTTTGGCAAGTATCATTGTCTTATTAGTATAATTTGGTCCTTTCCAAGGTCTTAAGTGATAATTTGGAAATAATGTGAAAAAAATAGGACCACTTCGTCTTGAAACTCAGTAGAGAACGTTGTTTTAAAGAATAACGAGTGTGAGGTGAGCGTTTCGACAAAAGATGAGTTTCATCAAAAATCACTTTTCAACAATTGAGGTTGATCAAACAAAGAATTTAAAGCCACAAAATTCATCATCAGACGTTTTCCCAAACATTTTTGACCAAGTGTTTGAAATTTCTTCCTATGAAATACTCAGAATAGTTTAAAAATCTAAAAAATGTATATTAGGATGATTGTAATTGGACGAATTTCCGGCTGTTTATTGATTGATTACTAGTGATTCCTAGCAAGTCAACTGTTAAAGTAATTAGTCCTGTACGTGTAATACATTTTTTTTGCTTGGGAAGTGGCAGTGATCTCCCTCTGGATGGCGAGATACGGCGCCGACCGAACATCGGCTAGTGGGGTTTCCCCCATTCAGGTATCTCCCACCAGCGGGGCACCGCCCTAGCTCGGACAAGCTCTAAGCTCCCGACCATTCTCCCGCCATGTGTAGTTGAGTGGTAATTGCAAGTGGAAGTGTGTAATTAGGGGTGAAAAAAAGACAAGTAATGGAAGGAAAGATCGCGCGCTGTCCATGGTTCGTTTGGTAGGGTACTTCTCCGGCATTCAGCCGGTATTGATCGAAGAAGCCCCAGCAAACTACCGATCACACCAGCTTGCCGCTAGTATTCTCCTCCAGATAGCGGCTGAATTCGACCTCGCTGATATGTTATTGAAACTCCTGCCCCGGTCGGGACTTGAACATAGGTCTCCCGGACAGCGGCACTGCATTGACAACAGTGGATGCTCTGAGCCACCTTTCCTGGTGATTATTTGTTGAAGAAACATGTATGTCTGCTATTATTCGTTCATTTACTCGCTTTTTTAAGCACAATTTTCACATATCTTCAAAAAAGCAATAATTAAGCCAATCTTTAAGAAAGGCAACAAAAAAGAGAAGCAAATTTATCGGCCAATTTCCCTTTTGCTAGTTTCCTCAAAAATATTAGACAGGATTTTCTATACGTCAATGAAAACTTTTTAAAACTCAGACACACAACATGAATTTAGAAAATCCAAATCTACGGAAACACCCCATTCTCTTTTCTTAATCTTTGCTTCATCAATGGATCCAAAATGTTATTGACTAAGTTGTGGGATGATGGGGGAGGGGTCTATTTTTCAGCCCGTTTCCTTCAATTGCACTCCCTCCTTGTTGGCAGATGTGGAAGCACTTCGCCTAAGTAAGGTGTTACACCATGACAGTGAGTTCGAAACCTCCACCAAATGTATGATGGCGGGACAGGCCCAACCAAGATGTATCACCTAAAACAACTTTCTTTCCACTCTAGACAGAAAAAGCACCGTGATTTTGAATTAACGAGAGGCGGACACCATTACGTTGGAGGGGATTTTAATCGCTGCGTTTTGTCCTTTCTTGAAATCGTTTGGAATATCTATGCTGTTAGTGCTTATCAGTCATATTGGTCAATTATTTCTTCTTTTACGTTCAAAATAATCATTTCGTGGGAAATTTAGTTTGCCCTTTACACTCAAACCACTGATGTACAATTAACGTATATTTGGAACGAAATCGAGCGCGTGTTGGGAAGGAAAAGACCGGAAAATAAATTGGACTCAGAACCTCTTGTAGCAGTGACTAACTCTAAGCGCCCTTCTGATTTCCCGACATAAGTAAATAATTGTGTAGTGCATGAAAATACAAGGGTGTATGCAAGGGGATATGCGGGGGACAAGGTCGAGGGAGGGAAGGTTGGGCACGGACTGTGGCCCGTTTGTTAGGGTATTGCTCCGACATTTGAACGGTATTGATGGGGCCAATCACAGAAAAATTCGATCTGATCCAGGCAGCGGCCGAATAATCGGTGGCAGCTCGCCCTGTCAACCGCGTCCTGCGCAGCGTCCATCCTGAGCCTCAAAGAAAAGAAATATCCGCAGAGCGCCCAAATTGCCTCGCAAGTAAATACAAGGGTGTATGTACAGGGATATGCGGGGACAAGGTCGAGGGAGGGAAGGTTGGGCACGGACTGTGGCCCGTTTGTTAGGGTACTGCTCCGACATTCAAATGGTATTGATCGGGCCAATCACAGAAAAATTCGATCTGATCCACCGGCCGCAAGAATTCTCCTCCAGGCAGCGGCCCTGTTAACCGGACGAATAACCGGTGGCAGCTCGCCCTTGAGAGCGTCCGCCATCAGCCTCAAAGAATGAAATATCAGTAGAGCGCCGAAAAGTGTATCTGCATTGCGAAAAGTGCAAAAAGCTGCGAAAAGTATATCTGCAGTGTGTCGCATGTAAATACAAGGGTGTATGTAAACGGATATGCGGGGACAAGCTCGAGGGAGGGAAGGTTGGGCACGGACTGTGGCCCGTTTGTTAGGGTACTTCTCCGTCATTCAACTGGTATTGATCGGACAAACCAGATGCGATCCGATTTACCAGCCGCTAGAATTCTCCTCCAGGCCCTGTCAACCGGACGAATAACCGGTGGCAGCAAAGCGTCCACCACCAGCCTCAAAGAAGAGAAATATCCGCCGAGCGCCGAAAAGTGTATCTGGCGGGCGTCGCAGCCCCGAAACCGGTCCGACTTTCACCCACGGGGCCGCGGGAACCGGCCGGCGAAATAAATTCATTATTTGTTCACGGAGCGTGCAGCATGTGCTGGCGATAGCGGCCCATCAGTGGCATTCATCTTGCCAAAAGAATTTCGGCAATTAATCAGTAGCGCGGGGCAGCCAGGCGGCACTCGGCCGGCGGCTGGCGGCGGGGCCCCATCAATCACTCCGTCAATTAATAAATCAAATCAAGGAAAGTATCAATGATCCGCGGCCGCCGGTGCCCGATGTGCGAAGTGCCCCAAGTGGACGAAGTGCCGGGGAGCGGTGATCTGGTCGATGTTTCGGCTCGGGAGACAAAATCGGCTAAGCGAGATTGATTCGCTGCTGGTGTGGACGGTGAAGTGTTATGTCTTCATGAGCCCCCTTTTCTGAGGTTTGTCAGCGCTGTTCTGTATTCTACAAACTCTATTCGTTATTTCGTTCGGTTTTCTTTGATCCGTTGAAACAATGCTGAGATGGTCCCTTGTTATGCTTTTGAACGTGAATATTTTTTTATTATCTGTGCAGGTTTTCCTGAGCTCTGTGGGGTGTTAGTTCAGCGTTATTTCGTCAATACTACCATAATAATATTTCTCTACGACCATTTAGTAACATACGTATTCCTGCTGTATATTTATACGACGATTAACATCGATTGCACACTTCTTGGATTCCAGTTCGCAATCCACGGCATCACATTCCTATTTTTCGGAATTCACGGGCAGAATTGCATTCTCTTTGCAATTTGTGCTTCTTTTGAACCGCGTTAGACAAGTGAAGGATTCCGCAGTTTCGTGTACGTAACCTAGACATTGTACTCGTATTGCTCGTTACATTGAGCATTGATTATTCCACATAAAATGAGTCATTAAGTCTGTAGTAATGACGAAGACAAATAAATTTTTACACTACCTGAAATTCAGGAAATAGGAAATTTGACAACTCTGCAATTTTTGCCAGAACAATCAAGGTCAATCATATATAGCATTTATGGGGTGAAGAAAGAGTAATAGGATGAATTCTTTTAGCGAGAACGTTTTCTTGCCTTGTTTTACAATACTTTGTCAGCAGTATAAACCCTCTAGTTTATGGAAGATTAACCCATGGTTAAGAAGTATAATATATACGCACAATGAAGTAAATGCATGATGTAGGTTATCCTTATATTTGAGTTTCAAATAAAGCAAAATCTGTTCAAAATATTTTCGGTAAATATGAAGGTCGTAGAGAAAGTATAATCTTTTACACGCGTATAATGGCTATTATTCACTCTTAGACGTTGCGACACTCGCTCGTACGGCACTCGCGGGAAAACAACTCGTGAATAATAGCCATCATTATACTCTCGTTGAAGAATATACTATTCCTCATATTCTGGCGTTAGTATGTCAATTTCTTCACAATGGCACACGGTAAAAGATTGTAGTCGAAGTCTGAAGCTCATTTGCTGATGTAATACAATAGTTAATTCTCACATTTTAATAGTAGTTTACATTTTAAGGGAACGAATATTTCTTAATGAAACGCTTCCTTCATAATTCAACTTAATGTAGTAAATGAGCGGCAGTAAGGGCTGCGAAACTCGAAAACGTGCATTGATCGCACTCCCCTCCGTACTTCACACAATGTTTACGTTAAAATGATAATTAAATAAATTCTCTCCATTCTGTTTCCTCTTTCATCATTGCGCCTTGAAAATGCCTGGAGGTGCCCGATGGTTCTATAATAGCTAGCGCCTTGTATTCTATGCAATAAGTCTCGCTGATTAGGTAGCCGTGTGAGAGGTGAAGTGTTCTGGCTTCTTGTTTACAGTTTGCTTTCTTGTTAGTTCCAAGCTAACGAGGCCGCATCCCCATTCGCAGGGTAAAAAAACCTAGTCTAGGAGACAACGCGCTGTAGGCGATGTTGCCAACGTTTTGGCCGCTGCCCTGTGACCCTGGTCATAACGCCCTGAAATAGGACATTGATACGACGCCAACAGAACAAATTACCCGATGTCTAGATCGTGGCGTTTCTCGAACAGCTACGACCTCACGTCTTGTTTGTTCATTATAGCTTGTATCGGTAGATATGGGGGACAAATCAATCAACAAACGTATCAATGATTCGCGTGCTGGCGGTGACAGAAGGGCGAAGCGAGCCGAGAACGCAGGAGAGAGCAGTCGAGATCTCGCCGGAAGTTTGATACGGCAGATAAAATTGAGTAAGCGAGATTGATTCGGTGACTGTGCGGGAGGAGAAATATATCTCAATGTGTCCTCTTTTCTGCGGTACGTAATCTTGTTTGTTCCGTGTTTTGGCCGCCGTGTGACTTCCCGCTTTGTGCATTACACCCTGAAGTAGGACGGAGGTTCTCTTTGATAAAGCTCTGCAAGTGATTGAGGGAACGCGACGCGGAGCAATCGACATCTCGACGAAAGTTCGACGGTGGAGACAAAATTAGTTAACCGAAAACGCATGAGATATGACTGTTACCTTCATGTCTTTCAATTTCTAAGTAAAGACCAAGATGTAATCTCCATTAAATAAAATACTGTCAATGGGTTTGCTCCTTCAATGAAATGTATTCAATGTAAGAAGAGACTACGGAGTTTTCACCCAGACTCTTTGACACAGATATAGTGGAGGTGATTTGCATTGAATTTTTCGGTAAAATTCCCCATTATCCAATGTATCATTTTAATTTGTTTACTAATTTTAGCGTTTCTGTATCTGCCGTTAAATATTTTCTATTCACGTGTTGCGTGTGTCCTCGGTGTCTCCTTGGTTAGCGTGCTCGCTTTCCACGGTGCAACCCTGGCTTCGATTTCCGGTCGGTGCAAACATTAATTTTGCGCTTTCCTTGCAATGTCCCATCTGTTGCTGAATGACGATGAGAAAACTCGCATCTCAGGTTGAGATGCCCAGAACACAGCGTAGAGATGGCTATGTGATAACCAAACGTACCTCTTAACCTACGGCCGCAAGGCCGGAACGATTCTGGCAGGTCTTAGCTCGTATATTAAAGTGTTGGGCTATGGAATAGTAACATTTTTTTACATTCTTGGTATACAAGAATTGTTGTGATGTGTTTATACTGTACTATGTTATTGCAGTTTTCGTAAAGATTATGTTTGTTAAAACATTTAATTTATTGTCATGTATGAGAGTATTTTATTTTTCATTATTGAGCAGTGTGCGTATTACTTTTTGGAAAACAAATTTATGTGATTTTGTTCACCAGTATTTTTGTTGCCACAAACCACTAGTTATTACGTTATTCATTGACTAGTTGCACCTCGTCAATTAGTACAGGAATATGTACTAATTGAATAAAACACTACTAAATTAAATGATAGTATTATTACTACAAAATCATGGACACCCCTAGTTCTAAATATTCAAATACGCGTGCATCGAGCTGAAGAGAATTACTTTTATCACTCTCCAGGTCCTTGCTTAACTCGCAAACCGTTCGATTTGGGTTTTCGTTATATACAGAAGGATTGCATTTGGCATTTCTATTTGATTGGTAACTCATATTATCAATTACTTTAAAAAAAATCTTCATTTACTATTCCCTTTCTACTGTCATCCTCCTCGACGTCTTTTTACTCTTCCTCCTCTTTCCTTTCAACATCATTCAAAAGGCAACGCAACTTCAGAATATACTGATGATTATCTGATGTAGACGTGTTTTGGGAGGGCGGAGTTCGATTCCTTTGCTCACTTTTCTACATGTTACTCGCTTGAAAATACAAACAAAAATCAATTCAGTTACCCGAGGGTTTGTATGGCGTGGTAATTGCTTTAATGTAAAAATATACTCTATTTCTAAATTTTTCATTATCTTTGATAGTGATCACAATGCTGAAATATGTCTGTGATTAGTAACGCCTGGATTAAACGCTACCGTAGGCAATGTAGGTACCGTTCAGTAGTCTATAAGTCGTGTAACTTACATATCTGTCAACATTGTCATAGTCAGGAACGTGGTAAATCATTAATTCATAATTTCCATTGTATCAGCGAAAATGTTATTAAGTTCATATTGATAGATAGAAAAAATAATATCCTTCAACGAAGAAAAAGAAATACAATTTTAACTTTTGTAGTCTATATTATTGAGTACATTGTGGAATATTATACATTTCTATCTCTTCATTAATTTACCAAGAAAATTGCAATATAGCACAAGTATACAAATGTTCATTCACAAAACATCCAGGAAATATCCCGCGGAGAAATAATGGAAAATGAAGGATAAGAAAAAGTAAAAGAAGAAACAGATGAATAGGAAGAGGACCATGACGAGAAGACGGACAAAAAGGAAAAGGAGAGATAATGGGAATAGTATAGGGATAGTATATAATAGTAGAAGAAGAAACGGCCTAGAGAACGTCGCCAATAGAGCTCTCATTCTTTTTCTTAGTTCCAAGACCTACGTCTTATGGCCATACCTGGAAACGGGAGAGTGATTTTGATGGATAAGTGATTCTGTAGATATGACGTGACTGATCGCTGGGTACTTCACTTGCATCGAGCTGGATTTGAACTCCGGTCGCAACGATGGATGGCGAGCGGCCTGACCGGTGCACTACGGTCACCCCAAAGAACTCGCCCCGTCGGTTCTCCACCGAGATAATCCTCAAACCCACGCCTTCGCCATGCAGCGCCGTGCTCCCGCCATGAATAACGCCCGCACTCCGCGCCAGTGTACATATTGTGAAAACCAGGTGATGAAGCGACTTCCCGCGCCACAAATTAGATCGGCTTTTATTTAGGAGCGTCGCCGCGTTGAATTCTTGCGGTGCAGCCGGTGGGTGGAATTTGAAATATGTATTAGTATCTCATGTAAATGTATCGCTACTAAGCTGGGCGCAGGTTTGACATTCATTTCTCGAGCCGTGATTAATCAGGTGCGGCCGGCCGGCGAGGGCAGGCGGGAGCCAGTTCCCAGCGGACCGTTGACGCACCATTCTTTTTCGGACGCGGACTGCCCGGGGAGAGGTGATGAATAGAACCTTCGAGACGAACCACTCGGATGCCCGACCTGCGGTACGCAGCTCGAAGTGCGATGTGTGTTTTACGGCTAACCGTTTACATGCTTGTAAAGTGTCACTGAAGTCCTATTTAGGTTTGTCGAACACGTTTGAGTATGATGCAACGCGCACGAATTTGTGCAGTATTTATTTTTATACGTGCAGCATTTACATGTGTTACAGTATTTACA
This sequence comes from Gryllus bimaculatus, assembly GCA_017312745.1. Lineage (NCBI taxonomy): Eukaryota > Metazoa > Arthropoda > Insecta > Orthoptera > Gryllidae > Gryllus > Gryllus bimaculatus. Next base: position 2,331,536 of record BOPP01000137.1, on the reverse strand, counting down.
GTATTTATTTTTGTATATTATCATTTGTAATATTTTTAGAAGGTTTAAGAACATTTCAGATGCATTTTTGTTGTTGTTTGTTTAAGCAAGTTGTCATCATTGATTGCGTGACAAGAACGTAGAAATTAATAATCTTCCTTTACTTTAAATATCAGTCACGTTTTTGAACTGTGCAAAGATCATTTACATCAATTGTATTATTCGGTACTCTACTATCACATGCGGAAGTATAATTTTATGTCAGTAACCTTCAGGCGTTAGTTAACATGGCATTGTTTTAAAAGGCTACAATATTTGTTACAGATTAATAAAGATCTACATTAGCGATATCTGTCTCAATTGATTTTTCATCATTCACTTTCATTCATTCAATAAATGCGTAAGTGATCCGTGTTTTCTTTCGAAAATTGAAAGTGAATTCCATACACAACGTGTTAGAGGATTTTTTTCTGTATTCAGCAACATGATTTATCTGCTTTTCGTTACCTTGGCCCGGCAATAAGAGTTTTTCTGCCGAAATTCGCAGTTTTTTGGCACGATTACGTAAGTTTCTCTTTTTAAGAAGTACGACCATAAAGACGAGAAAGTAAAAATACAGCTGCAGATAATGAACGAGAGAGATAATCGAATGAAGGATTGCACGGAAGAAAAATTCCCGTATTTAAAATTTTGAAAATTTCGATGAATTGGCTTTGGCTTTAGAACGTTGAGTAAATGCTTTTCCCTCATTATCAGTGTTGCAAGTTCGAGATATTAAATGTTCGCTTCCTGATTGCAGGATTGATGATTACTGCAGAACTGACAAAATAGGAGCATAGATAACGATATAGTTATTGATAAAGAAAGCCGCAATTCTCTCTCGCAAAATGGATATTTCGTATTGAATCAATTTTTAAATTACTGTAATGGAACTAGGGATTTTGCTATCTTCTAAAATTGGTATTGATGAAATCAACAAACAATTACTAAGATCGTCGACATCGATTTTTTAAGCAACATAACTGTACCACGGATACGAGAAGGGGACAGGAGGGTAAGTTTGGGCGCGGCGGTGGTCACCATTTCGTTGGAGTCGCGACCGTTGGAGGAAGCCATCTCGCCTCGCTGGAGCCCGGAGTGCGGGACGGCGCAGCCTCCCAGCGCCCCTCGGGGCCGCTTGCCACAGGGGCGCTAATGCGACGGGGACTGTGGATCGAGGGCGGGGCCTCCACACGCCAATAAATGCTCGCGACCCTCTCGCACCCCC
>BOPP01000137.1:2291402-2311747 GCA_017312745.1 Gryllus bimaculatus | reverse complement strand
AGGAATGCGCAACTGGGACGTCCCCACGTGCGCAGGCGGAATGGCAATGCGCGAGACCGCGCTTCTCGGAATCGACGCACCGCTCCGCTCCGCCCCGCCCCGCGCCGCAGGCGCAGCCATCGAGCAGGAAGAACATTCCTGGCGCGGCCGTGAGCAGGGTCGTATGGAAAGTGAGCCAGCTCCTCGCCGCGTCGCCTCGCGGCCGTCGCCCTTCGATCGAGAGCCATCTCGGGCCTCAATCTGCGACGCAGCGCGCAAATTATTTTTTAATTTTTTGAATTTAAGGTCGCATCAACTTCGAGGTCATTAGCGACCACTATTGCGTGTAACGATATGGTAACTAAGAGGATCACACAATATGATGATGATAGGAGGTGAAAGGAAGAACACTGCCCGAGGTGGGACTCGAACCCGCGATCCTTCGGTCTGAGATCGCTTCGGCACTACTTCCTTAGCGATCTCGGCCGTCCGGCGGCGAAACCTTGTTTTGCGTTTCCACTTGATGTTCAAGTCCCTTCCTTCTTGATGTTCAAATTTTTATGTTAATTTTATTTAGTCGATCTGGATGGCCTAAGATCTGGAAAGCTTCGGCCCCACGTGTCGCGTGTTCGCGTCCCGCCCTGGGCATGGTTGTTTGTACTTTGTGTTTCGTGCATGTAATGTCGCAAAGAGCCTCTCGTGCTGTTCACCCCAGGTGATTGGAGCCCGCAAGAGTGTCTAATGTATGATCGAATATGCGTCCAATCGAAATGGCTGTCGGCTGGATAAAAGCCCTAGAAATAAAATTATCTTCAAAAACAGTAGAAGCTATATGTGTCGTATTTATATCTAGTACATTCTAGTGATTAGGTAGAAAAGAAGGCCCTGGGGCACCCGCACTTGAATCTAATGGAAAATTATTATTGAGGAAATTAATCTGACGTCAATAAAACGACATAGCATCCGTGAGAGAGTTGTCACCGAAGCCCCTGGCATTGAGAACCGAGAGGTTGAGAGTGAGGCGAGCAGTTAAAACCGAGCAGTGGGAATGCCCTGAGGCGGATGTCATTCCACGCGGCAAGTTGTCCACGCCGTTAGGTACCTAATTATTGCAGAGGTATAGAATACTGTCCGCGCAGTCCTTTGTTTCTTTGCAGAAATCTTACAAATGGGTTAGGCGCCATTTTGTTCAAACTGCCGTGTTTTCTATACACTCTGGACGTCGCTTATTGTTAGCTATCCGGGACATCAATAATAAAACATTAACAGATTAATAACAATAGATGAAACATAATTAAAGATCATCCAACGAAAACAATAGCTACTCCTGTTTTTTACTACGAGGAAAACATCCATTCCAATAAAATTCATTCTCTCATTTATTCAGTTCATGCTTTCACAAAGAAAGAAAAAATATTACGATTTATATTCATACAAAAATGTCAGACAGTTTATATAATTAAAAACGTCCTCGATTAAGTTCTGCTTCCGTTTTATCTGGGGATTCTACTAATTTAAATTTCGTATTCATAACGTTTCGGGAAATCAACTGACCTTTGCTGAACATCGCGGCGCAATGCTTGCCTCATTTCAAACGTTAATAGAAGTTGAGACATTTCCACAGCCTGGTCGTAATGTTCTTCTCCACACACTCATGATGCCAGTTGTGCGTTCGTAGATGTAACGATTTTACATATGTCATCTTCTGTTTGTCCAGCAGAAGTATGACAAGTAAAAAAAAATACATTTTTGTAATTTTTGAAGAAACAAATGAATATAATATAATGGCGTTTATATCATCTTATAGAGTACATTTGGCACTATTCCTACCAAAAGTGTAAAGACAATATTTGGATCCGTTTTCGAAAAAATCTTGTTTTTGAATATTTTTAAAGATTGCTCATTGCTCGAAGTATTGCGCGAAAACCACTAACATTTTCAAAATAATGTACGTGGCCTTAATGAAAGAACTCACAATGGAGAACAAGTTTTATTTAACGGAAACTTTTTATCTTCAATTTTGTAGTTGTAGGAAGACACCGAATAAATTTAATACTTCTAAAATATTCGTAAATTTAAAGTTAACCGTGAAATTTCGACGTATACCATGTTTATTAGTGAATGAATTCTATTCCTACAATAAATTTAAAGAAAATTTGGGGACGTTTTGAGAAATTTTGAAAATGTTGGACGGACGGACAGACGGAGGGACACTTTTGAAATAAACAAAAAACCTTTTCGGTGTCTGGGGACCCCAAAACGTGTATTTCCTTTGAAATCTCGAAATCGATTTTTAGCAGCATTATATAACTTCCTCTACACTACGTATTTTACGTACGTATACGTGCATATATGGGAAAATAAAATACAAGTATATGAAAATACTATGCTTGTCAATAGCAATATTAATAATTTAACACTATTTTTTTTTAGACGTTCAGTGTGCAACTCTTCGAAAAATGGTGTATTCTTCATGCAATATTATATAAGAAATTAAAATTTTTTTTGATAACTATTACTTTGATTGTCAAAAACAAGAAAGGATACCCTAGTCTTCAATTATATCTATAATTGTTCAACAAACCTTATGACAATTAATGATAGATTGATGATTGGAACTTGTTGAAATATGTTTTTTACAGCATTGCATCCCTTTCACAAAAGTTTTAAGTGCCTTTCAAAACGTTTCTGAAAAAGGAATTTGTATAATGGTTTGGGAAACATTGAAAGCAGACATTTGAGACAAATATCATTCCACTTTTCCATTGGAACAAAGGAAAAAATGATCTAAATAAACTGTTCAAGACGACTTGGCAAAAACTGGTTTCATTTCAGGTGAATGTGCTACTCACTTTATTTTAATGACACGTTCTTCCTTGATACTTCATTGAATTCAGCTCTAGTAATTGGGTTACCTCTGGTTCGTTATTATAGATAGATGATCTGGACGTACAGACGATAAATTGTGAAAATGCTTGCTGTGTTCGGATTTATGCATACAAATTTGAAAACCAGCACATCTCGGCCGTTTCTTCAAGAAGTTACAAATCACGCCCGAAGAATGGCTTACAGACTTTCCCTCTATTTACGAGTAGTTTTCTAAAAAGGTTAATTTTATGGATACTTCACGTCTAAGTAGAATTTAGGATTCGGTGGCTATTATGCAAATGCGCGGAGTACGTTAGGGATACCGCAGGTAGGGAGTTACGCAATGTCTGTAGAAACTAGCGTTAACGAAATTAATTACGAGTTTCCATATGATACGGTGTCGTCTATACGCGGCTGGGACTTAAGTTTCATCACGTCACTAGGAAATTTATGTTCCCGTAAGCCCTCGGAATTCCAATAGAGCCGCCCGGCGTTGAAATTATATTATCGACTTTTCCCGAATTTTTACATAACACGATCCGGGACGACATAGTAACCAGGTTTTCTTACAGCGCGCGCGTAAAGACACAGCGTGTTCGGAGACCCGATGCGGGGCGACAGTTTCAACGGTCCCACAGTGGGGGGCAGTGCCTGGAAACAAGACAAAACTAATAAACGGATAACGTTTTCTATTTGTGTCGAAATTCAGAGTTTCTTTAACCAGTGGAATCTCGAAAAGAATGGTTTTGAAAGATTATTACGAGAAACAATCATAACAGTGCATGTTTTATCGTGGAAGTCGAGGATCCATGATTTCTATTATAAAATATTTTGAGTTGTAAGGTAATTATATAAAATACGTGTCTAGTAACAGATTTCTTGGCTTCAATACCAATTTTTAAACGAAATTACGAGTTTCTGTCTCAATATGTGATTACTTCTACCGATTTTTCCACCATTATTTCTTCTTCTTCTGGTATATATTACAATGAGGGATGGTCCGCAAAACGTAATGGCGCATATTTCGCAGTCAATGTAATTATTAAAAAAGCTGCAACCGCCAAGGAAAAAATAACATATATGACTCAATAGGCTGTGCCTTAAAATTATATTTGCTATACAAAAATTAAATTTAACGGCTAAAATAATCTTAAAAATCATCTTTTGTTTCAATGGATATTTTACTCATCTGTACGCTCTTACATGTTGACGAGTAAACGCATTGTTCAGATCATTTCTGACGTAGATCATTCAATGTTGTACTTGAGTTTCAATGTTACACAAATATGAACGTTAAACATGTAAGTTGATTTATGCAATTGAAAGATTTTACCTCTATTTGAAAATATCTGTAAAATTTTAGGTCTAATCGCCAGTTCTATCCTCAACACTCTTAGACATTTATTTTCTCCATAAATGGTACAATATATTACTTCTAAATTAATTTCGTATTAAGTATTTAAGTATTAAAACAATAATTTATTCACAGATTTTATTAAATGTACGTACATTTATAGGATTTAGTCTTCGAAAGTCAATGTAAAATAAGTCATGAAGTACTATAATTGTTTCGACGTGTATTTCGAGATTTTCCGAAGGTGTGTGAACAATATTGAGAAAACATAACAACTATTAGCTTTTCACAAATTTTTCAATATAGAGTATGCTCATTTCACTCACTGAGCAAGCCAATACACAGTTTTAAGACACTGAAGTTATGTTTTCTTACGAAAACCATGATCTGGAATGTCACCCTACATTGTTGAAGCTTTAAATAATAATGTAAGTTGATCGTAGAAACAAAAGAAATATTACGTAAGTTAGTTTAGGACTTTAATAACTTCTCGGAAATTAACGGTCTTTAATTTATTTAGGGGATCCTTAAAGAAACAAAATGTTTTATGTCTCTTCAATAGCTATTATTTTATCTCTTTGCGCCGGTATTTCGTAGAATCCGCCCCACTGCCGGCCGGGGCAACAGGTCGATGTCGTCGTGCTCCGGGCCCGTTCGCCGGGAGGCTATGGGTTGTTCTCGGAATATATCAGAGAGGAGCAGCGTAGCGCGGACCTCTCGCCGCTGATCGGGCGAGGGGCGGCGGGGAGTTGTCCCGCGATAATAGCATCATTCCTATGCCGTGGGAGGGGGAGGGGGGAGGCTGGTGTGCAGAGGGTCGCGCAGTGCGCAGCCAGGGCGTTTCGTGAGGAGGAAGTTTGGTACGCGACCCAAAACGCAACTAGGAAACTTTCAAAAAAGAAAAGAAAGGAGAGAGATGAGAGAAGAGAGAGAGGACAAGAACAGACAGACAGACAGACAGACAGACAGACAGACAGACAGACAGACAGACAGACAAGTAGACAGACAGACAAAGAGAGGGGGGGAAATTGATACTTACAGTTACGGAACGTTCTTAGATCAGGTTATACGTTTTGCTAAAACGAATCGAAAGCCCATTTCTCACAAGAACCCACATGGCTGGGTGACTTACTTCCTTTTCTTAAAGAGTCATCAATGGATCAACATGAAGCAACTATTGGAATAATTGCAGACTTTTATCAAAAATACTTTTGATGTCATTGATCATTTTATTTTACTTTCAAAATTACTTTCGTTTGGAATTCATGGTATTGCTCTACATTGTTTATGTTCGTACCTTAAATAACGAACTCAGAGAGTAGATTAAAGCGTAATTATTTACTCACTTTTTCGATTCATTGCCAATTGTGCACGAGGTCCCGCAGGGTTCGATTTTAGACCTTTCTCTTCATACTATACGTAAACCGCATGCCCTTGGATATTGGAATCGGAAGAGCTGCTGATATTCTTTACTGCTGATACGCCGATTGCAATTAAAAACAGTGACTAGTACAATATCGGATGCTTTAAATCGGTTCCGTTATAACATATTAATAGTAAACTAAGGGAACACGACTAAGGGAACACGTATTCAATGCGGTTTCACATTTCAAATAAAGAATTGTACATTATGCTGGTCGTTGTGTATATTTCACTAATGATCATTCCCTTCTGAGATAAGACATAATATTCTGGGGAAACACATTGTGTAGCTCCCAGACTTTAAGATTACTGAAAATAATTGTACGTTTACTAAGCAAATCCCACCCACGTTATTTCTTGCAATCCTCATTTTATTACGGTAAGAATTTTACCATTACCTTTCCTTTTGAACTGCAAATCTGTGGTCTTTGAAAAGGTTGAAAAAATCAGATACTCAAGGGTGGGAACATATTTCCTCTAAATGCAGGTATCTATAACTATAACCATTGGCGACATAATAGTATTAATGTATTTCCTTTCTCAACAACTGCCTACGACTATTATAACTATATCTAAACACTGCCAGATGACATTAAAGAATCGATACACAATTTTGTAAAATAAAATAGTCTCTACTCCTGTTTCTACAAAATTACAGACTGTACTGAGCATCAGTAATAGAAATGATACTGATTTTAACAATCATACTTAATGAATTAGTTACTATTTAGACTAAAACTCTAAATGTGGCCGTAACAAATATTGTACGTTAGTTTCTGTGTCAATATCTCCTCACCTCCATCATTCCTTGCCCAGTTTCCCTCATCTTTTGGGCAAGTGGTGACATTGTAGATATTATATATATTTATATATATATATATATATATATATAGTATATATGATATATAATATAAAATCCCTTTAACGTTCATCTTAAATCTGGTCGACCCATATGTATTGGCTTGTCCGTTGGCCGTGACCGTGCGATCTGTTGTGACTGCAACACAAGAGTTTCCATCATTTTGTCTCGAAAACTGAATCCGGCTTAAACTTGCAGTATGGGATATCTCTGTATTTGAAGCCAGGGCCTGATGGACTACTGGAGCAAGCTCGTTGTGCCGACTTAAGTATTATGTTCGTGCTAAAGAGCGTTGGGTATTGGAGGGTTTCGCCGGTGCGATTTCAAAGACGATAGCAGTGCTCTACACTCATATCCCCAATCTTCCGACTTTACGAGAGGAAGTCTTGAATGGAAGTGACGAAGCCTTCTGTCAGCAAAGAGTTTAGATTTTGTAAGCCAGGAAACTGCCATGATATCATGTTCATAGCGTTCCCTTTGAGATTAGCAGGAAACCTGCCGTGCAAATGCTTCTGGGTCTACTCACTCAACCTTTCATCTTTCGTGATACGTGGTCTCTCAAAGTCCGCTTGACACATGTTCAATGGGGTAAAATTCTTGTTTATTATTATTATTATTATTATTATTATTATTATTATTATTATTATTATTATTATTATTATCATCATTAATCAGATTTATTTAGTGATGCATCAGATATCGGAAGGGGCTCATGGGGATTTAGCCCTCCCTCCACAAAATCGAAGAAAAACATTTACTGACGTTCATTAGAAAATAAATTATTTGAATACGTTTGAAAAACTATATATCAACAATAAAATATAAATCATATATTAAGCATCAATGAACCTTTTTATAAGAAAACCTAGTCGACTGGACGCTATACCTATAGTTCCCCCCCCACACACACACACACACACGCGCGCGCATACACACAATAATGACATGATTACGCCACTGTTTTCATTCAATCCACAATGGGATTTGATTATTCAAATCCTTCGCACGCAGGTCAGTTACGACAGGGCAGATAGAGGGTGATTGTAGAGGGGTTTGCTCCGGAATTCGCCTGGACGTAATCAGGGATACCCCGTCGTCGGTCTGTGCAATCGACTGAACACTTCCATTCCGGGTGGCGCCCCAAATTAGCTGCAGTAGTGACCCCTGCCTGGGACCTGCTATCAATATTTAACGTACAAGAATGCTAGTAAATTCCGTTCTCCATCTTACTGATTTGGCGACCCGTGGTGGAGAGGTCATACACCTTGACGTTCACTGCTGGGAAAGAAGTTGCTGCAGGGTTTGTGTTTCACTGCTGGGAAAGAAATCAATGCAGAGTTTGTGGTGGACAACACGGGTTCACGGTAGGACACCAAGAGGTCCTCCAGTTTCCACAGCTCCTCATTGCTCTGTCGTTCATATCATATCTCTTTAAACGACTACCCAACAAAATTATTCCATCATTACTGTACGTGACCATATGGCTAGGAGTCGATGTATAATGCTTGGTGCCTCTTATTAGGCAACCCGCTTGACCTCAAGCATCAGCCGCTCTCATTGTGCACTGCCCGCTGAACCGACATACCACACACGTATTAACAAGAATACTGATGAGAGGGAGCATGATGATAAGTCGAACGAAAATAGTAAAGTTAAGTATATTACACAATTCTTATTTCCTAATAAGACCCGGTTCTGCGGAGTCTAAACAGCTCGTTGCACTCAAAATTAAGAGTACTCTCAAGAGGACAGTTTATTGATTAATGTTCCCGGGCACCTTAGCCTTTCTAGTAGTTAATCCTACAAATATTGTGAAAGATATATCCTCCTCTAGAACTAGAGATCCAGCGCAAACCTACACCACCCATTGCAGTGTTTCCTCGCCCAGGTATCTTCCCCCAGCCGGATACTACCAGATTCAGGTCAAACACCAAGCGCCCAATAGATCTCCCGCCATGTAGTGTAGTGCATGTGATTGTATGTGCGTTAAAGGGGAGAGGGCGCATATAAGGAATATTGCGCGCGATCCATGGCTTGTTTATTAGCGCTCTGTTGTGACACACGATCAGAAAAATCACGAAAAATATCTATCAGAGCAGCCGGCCGGCAAAACTCTCCAGACAGCGACTAAATTTGCCGTAGCAATTTGGCTAGTTGAATTGATGTAATGCCTTATTTTACGTGGCGAGGCCCGGGCCATCGGGCCCGCTCTTCCGTCTGACCACGCAAATTTCGCTACGATCCTTTGACCGACTACCAGAGGAACGAGGCATTTCTTGGGCGAGAAACAGGCGATTTTGAATTTAGCTCAGAGGCTTGAGGATCTTTTACATGCAAGTAAATCTACTAACACGGGACAGCCGGCTTTACTTCCCCTCCGAAGAAAGGTGGTGATGTCGATTGTGTCGATTGGGTTTGAACCCGCCAACTTGGGTATACTAGTCGAATACGCATCGCCGCCGCAAGTCAAAATCGTCGAAAATCGATCACCATCGGACACGCCAATTAGGACCTCCTGGTCAGAGATGCTGGAGTTGCACCAGTTGTTGCCCTGAACTAACTGGCGTGTTTTGACCGTGCGAGTGGCCGGCCAGTGCACTGCGGGCCACCCGCGACTGCTGGGCCGTCCGACCGCCCGGCCGCCGATGAAGCCATCGCTGCGACCGCCGCCACCGCCACCGCCACCGCCGCCGCCGCCACCGCCGCCGCCGCGACGCCCGCCGATAAATTTCCGGGACGCGCCTGGGTCGCGTCCGTGTCCGTGCCTGGTCCCGTGTCCGGCGGCCGGCCGCGACGCGCCGTGTCCGAAGTCTCCCCCGCCCCTCTCCGTCAGTTACGTCCGACACTGTGCCGCTGCACGCAGGGCAGAAAACAGACGCCAGAAATGGGCAAGGAATGTCTCTTGGCTGAATTGCAGTGTAGGGAGAGTGGAGTTTCGTTTTCGGAAAAACTAGGGATTTAAGACGGCCAAACGTTTCTATATAAAAATAAACTGCGTTTGGTATATAAGAGTGCAGATGCGTCATGCAATCTTCGAGCATCTTTTTTACCTTTTCCCCTCGGTGGACGAATATAGCATACTGAACTTTCAACCCCAAGAGCGCGGGGTGAAACGAAGTGCGCAGATTTTCGAAGGGTCGCAAAATCCACAGTGGTCATGCCGACCGTGCGGCAAGTAAAAAGGAACTAGGCTAAATGCCTCCAATATTAAATCTTTTCCTAAAATTCACGTTTCCATATATACTCAGTCGAAAAACGCATCAAGTTATGTCACTGACTACAAAGATTATGTGGGAAGACATGTGGATGGTAGTTGAAGAAAGAAATGTATTTTAAATGCCTACACGCCTTATTTTGGCATGACTGCATCATTTCGTCTATCTCTATACATGGAGACATTGATCCCTGAAGAGTTGTATAATTTTTTGAATATGATATCCATGCAGCAGTTTCAACTCATCGGTAGAGTTCTTCAGTTTTTAGTGTCATCGGAAACCTTATTTGGCATACCACAAAACCAGCCCAAATTTCGTATTTTAAAATGATTCCTTTTCTTTGTGTAAATTAATGGAACTTAACAACCTTTGTGGCCAATATGAAAGAATACACTCTTCCAAGCAATTTTATGCTCGTGATGACGAGCATCCACCACACTAAAGGCATTATAAACTACATTAATCGTTTTTACTCAGAGTATAAATCTTGAAACTCTTGACGGAAACTCATTTTCGGGTCCAGAGTGGGAAGATTCCAGGTTTAATACAGCCTCAACAGTTGGTTTTATAGAAAAATTCATAACTCGAATCTGGTTATTTTATTTACACGCAGTTTCCTGATGTCACTCATAGTAAGTTACAAAATAGAATGTAGTTCCTCCCGATGAACTCGGTAGCTGCCTAATTTTTTTAACCATTCTCCTTGTCATAGTAGGAGATAGTTGAAGTAGTAATGTAGGTCGTTCTTTACTGTAGTGCTAGCAGACTGCACATTTTTGTACTTAAACGTTTGTTAAAATTTCCAATTATTTCATACAGCTTTGTAACAATAGGACTATTGCCTTTGTGACATAATGACTGAATTCTGCCCCTTTGTAGAATCACGTACGTCAGACAAATAGGTTATAGTTGCACGACAATAGGTTACAGGGAAAAATAGTCCGAAAAATAAGAAATTGCACCCTTGTTTTTTTTGTAAGTATCTCTTTGTTGAGATAGTAGTTATTATTTTGCATTGACTGATAATTTATGAATCAGTATTTTTGTAAAACAAATTGCTTACTCGACGGTGAAAAAATATTTTCAGCGAATGTATGGTCTATAACTACAATTCTCGATGTAGTAATCATATTCATCAGGTGATAATCATATCACTACAAACGTACACGTAAAAAACACCTAGTTTACATTATTTTACAACATTCCCAGATGATATTAAACAAATAAGTAATTCTGAACCATAAAGAAAGTTTGGTGGCGTAAAAATCGTGTTAACTCAAGAATTGCATCACAGGACTTGACCATATCGGTGAACCTTTAAAATAAATCATAATGAAACGAAAAATTTGTCGCTGATAGTTTCATTTATTGAATAGAATTTATTTATCGTAAAAAATACTAGTATTTAAAGTCTGTGGGTCGTTTTAGAAGAAGAATAACATGCACACGTTTTAAGATCCAGAATGCCAATACCGTCTTTATTATATATAACTGAATTATGAATAAAAGTACAAATTAGCGAACTTTTAATATTTTAAGACAACAAACGTTTGAAAATAATAATTTGACGTATATTGTGTATTTGAGTCGGCGAGCAGACTTGCCGGCCTGAATAGTCGAGGTCGCTCAGGGTGAAGAGCCGTAGCTGCCTCAAATCCCGCCCGGGTTCGAATTCCGTCCGAGGCAGTGGATGTTTGTATCTGTCAGTAACCCGTTAGCGTCACACTTAATATTACGTACAGTGCTCACTATATGACCTTAGCAGTTGAAAAGCGGCGATCAATAAGTAAAAATAACTTGAGATTTAAGTTTACGAAATTCACTCCCCACATTAATAATAGCACTAACGTCATCACGTTATTCCGAGAATATAGTACAATATTTTGATGATAGTCCGGACTGTGTGGAATGTTGCGAGAGGCGTTGACGGAGAGGATACAGGAAAAGAGCGAGTTGGAGAGACCGAGAGGAGAGAGGCGCGAGCCCATCTGTGAGTCACGTGCAGTTAATAACCTTCCCTCGCACGGCGTGCGCCGTTCTTTAACGACGACGGCGCGAATCCAGTTATACTGGAATCGCCAGAGTCGGTTACCTGAATGGACGCGCCACAACAGCCACTAAATAGACTTCGATACTATTTCAGAAGAGTAAATTTCGCGTAAATCTACACCGCGTCACTCGCGAGAGACCCTTTCGTTTGTTCAAACGTGCGCGATGCAGGTAAGATTGCCTCAGGTAAGATTGCCCATGGCACACACACACACACACACACACACACACACACACACCTGTATGGCCAGTCGTTAGATAATCATTCACGTCCGAGCGAGAAGGAATGCACGGAGGGAGTCGTTAAGCACATCTATAAAAGGGTGCTGCAGCAAATAGCCCCGACCTCAATTGAAGCAGAGCTTCACGGTCAAAGAGAGAGAGATTCTTCGTAAACATGAGTGGGAGCAGCCCTCCAGAATGGAAGCGACGTCCCGGAGGCGCTTCGCGGCTGTGGATGCTATGTTGGCTTTCACGCCACACTTGGAGGATTCAGGGCCGGAGTGCCAAAAAGCTTTCAGCACGAGCGTATGAATGTGTCGGCGTGATGACGTAAGTAGCCCTCGCCGATGCGGGATACGGCGGAAGGTTTCGTGGCGGAAAGCTCTAAGGAAACTGGTTAATCATTTCGCTCATTCGCGAGAACGAGTTAAGTGAAAATCACATTCGCTCGTTTGCGATGCAAATCTTTTCCAGTTCACGGGGGCAAATATTTCTTGTCATTGAATTTTGCGAAAAATGCTCGTTGTATACGTGCAGTACACATGGGTGGATATGGAAAACTTCCTAAGGTATAAAAAGGTGGTAGAAATTCCGGAGCTCAAGAAGGCGTGCACAGCTCGCTTTCTCCTCATTCTGTAAACCACAGTTTTAATGTATTTTTGACGTTAAATGAATACTTTTTGTTAACGGTTTGACAGAATGCTTCCTGACGTTTGGGATGGGCAATATGAATATTTTTGATCAACTTATCTTTTGACTCTGAGAATGTGGGAGGAAAGATCGTGTTGGGCTGGTGACCTGCTGTTGTAAGCACAGGTAGGCTCCATCCAACGAGATAGACTCACAAACCACTAACAAGTCTAGAGAAACAGCTACTCTATGACGCATTCGATGGATCACTCTGATAGGTATATGACGAGAATATTTTTACAAATAACCGTGCAAATGTACCGTACAAATGAGTATATTATACTTCATTCTCACAATGTGTAGTTTACTCTAATGACTACGAAAGGAAGCATGGTGAAAAGGACGATCTTCCTGAAGGAACAAATTCATCTATTTCTATTTATAATTATATTTCTCCTCTTTCTCCTTTGTCTTCTTTTTCGTGACTCGTGACTGGTAGGCGTGTAACGTAAATCAATTGATTTGCTAGTTGGTAATTTGTATTTACACTTTTTTACAATAATATTCGCTGCGTTGTCAAGCTGAAAGTCGATTCGATTTTTATTGAAGTGTTGGCCATGCTCGCCACTCCAAATTCTCGTAATTTAAGGTCTAGTACTTTGAGAGCTGACGGTACTGCTTCTCCACCACCCTCAAATTTAACAGAAAAACAACAACAAAAAAACGAGACTGATTTTTCAGCAATCTCATCTAGGCCTCTAGAATTTTCATACTGATTGTTACCCGCCTCATTCTAGCAACTTTACCTGCTCACAAAATGCCTCCTCTATGGGTACTCTAAACTAGGAGCTCCACGATTACTAAACTTCATTTACAGGCTCATAACAACATAAGCTAACTAATCCATTTTGTGAACTATTGGGCTGCTGTTAAATTCCTTTATGCAAGAGGGACAATGCCAGTTGTACTTCAAAGCTAATTTTTCTTCTTTTTCATCTATGAATGGATAATAGAGATTCAAATTAATGAATGAATGGATGAATGAATGAATGACCGAATGGTTATTAGTAAATGTTTCTTGAGGGTCATTCTGCTCGTGTTCTCGTAAGAATGAAAATACTAGAGTCGATGGTTTCATAAAACTATCGAAGCGAACGCAGTCTGAGATGTTTCCAAAATACTAACTTCAGCGGTCATTACTTAGATCGCTGGTGAGGTAGATACCTTTTTATTATGATAAATAAATAAAGATATTGTCTGGTATCAATGCAGCGATACAATATATATTCAGCGATCATTTTAAGAAGTGGTTTTGGGGGAAGAAATCTCCCATATAAAGAAAATGTCCCTTACTACATGGTCTTTTTATCATACACAAGGATGTTTATTTAGTAAGTACGATGGATAGTTAAGTTAATATCTATACCTGACTAGTTTATTTATTCTTTAATTTTCATGTTCAGAGGTACTGGCAGGACTCGTAGTTACTCAAGTCAATGACATCATTTCTTTTATGCCTCTAGACATTTCCACCTCGTGTTCACAACAGTAATAAGGTGGGCAAAAAATTGGGAGGAAAATTGCGTATATGTTCACGAAAATGATGAAAACCATAGAAATGAGAGTCAATGGAAAATGTTTGTGAGCGAAATCCCGCATCAAATGCATGTGTTTTCAACTCTTAGGTCTAGTTTGTTGACAATACGAAAAACTCAAATTTATAGTTCGTTCACCGATGCTAATAAGTCTTCATAGCCCAGGAGCAAAAATGACTAGTTTTCAAATGGTTCTAACCTCGCTTTGGTACTTTTATTTCTCATTCGACGATTTATCATTAACGGAATCCCAAAGAAATTTTGACGTTCAAGAAACGTGGACAGATTGTACTTCTCCCTTATACATTACGTAGGTCGTCCTGTTCTTTGACGAAAACAAATCAAATAAATAATTCATTTGTTGAGTTTTATACGTAAATTAATTATTTTTAATAGCACATTTCTTATCCATTCGGGTTTGGATTCATTATTCAGCTCTTTACCCTCGACTTTTTCAAAACTTCTCTGATGCTATGGGCTCAGCCATCCGCCTCATACAGCAACATCTGATGTAACAAGGAGCAGAAGCTGAAAAAACCGATAGCATTCCGTTGATAGCACGTGGAGGCTGGAGGAGCAGGCTGCAGGCGCTAAATCTCCCCGGGTTACCTCCACCGCCTCTATCACCCCTGCCGCCCCTTCCATCGTCTGCTCCGCTGCCTCTATCTTCAACATCGCCGCCGCCATGACAATCACAATCATCGATGGTGCGGGTGGGTCACTGGCAGCTTCGTCGTTGACTTTGTGATCGTTTGCGTGGCTGACTCCGAGCGCCCAACTGGCGGTGGCGGATTTCCAAATCTAGCTAGATAGCTAGGTCGAATTCAACCGCTGTCTGTGCGATCTCTAGTGGGCGGTCGCTTTGATCGGTAGTTTTCTGTGGTTGTCCTGATTAGTAACGGGCGAATGCAAGAGTAGTTCACCCATAAATGGGCTACTGGTCGCGCGCGATCTCTTCCTTTCCTTATCGCTGTACTCTCACGAGACACACTTACATGCACTACCATTTACTTACAATATCACATTTTTGCCAGGAGATTTGAGCGTGTCCCCGTTTCGAGGGGTGTCATGCTGAGGACAAACGTGGAGAGAAAAAACCCTGAAAGCTGACGTGTAGGGCCACACCGAATCTCGCATGCCAAGGAGTCTTGTGTTTCAACGAGGATGTATACCGCCCCCTGCCAGGATATAACGTGTACTACACCTGATGAGACACATGGCTGTAGTAGGAATGAAGCGCCCAGACACAAAATATTTAATCAGCCATTGTTATCATCTTCACTCCGCCACCTTTTCCATCGTTCCTCCATGATAGCAGCCCCCTCCTTCTGCACCGCCATTCCTACCACTCTGCTACTGTAAGTCTACCACTCCATCCCTACCACTCTGACTATAAGTCTGTCGCTGCTGCCACCACCATCTCCCTTCCTCCTGCACGCACCCCACCCCCATCTCCACCGCCCCAACCACCATCTCCTCATCGTACGCCTCCGTCTCCGCAGCGTCTCCGGGCTATCCCCGCCACCCTGCTCGGGCTTAATTCCGGCCGGATAAAAATCGAAACGACTTCTGTGCAAAAACCCTACTCGAGGCGCAACCTTGAGCCCCGCCGCTATCTTTTTCTTCCAGTCCGTCGTTGATATGCAAAACACGTCTTGGCCATCGGCCAGTGCGCGGCAGCGGCCGGTGCGCGAGCCATCGCGTCGCCCAGAAGCCCCGCAGACGCCCCGACGCCACGCTCCATCGTCACGCTCGCCACGCTCGCCGTCTTCATTAGCGGTCGATATTACTAATTTCCAATCTGCCCAGAAACTGCAAGAAAACTTTACTGTCTCTGGCTATGTGGAAGATATCTATGATTTTCTTACACACCCTAGAACTCGGAAAAAATACACGAAAACAATGAAACGATTTTGATTGACCGAAAAATGTAATCATTTTATTATGATACTGTTATAAATTAATATTAACTTTCTCGAACTGCTCGTGAATGGGGTACGCCATTCAGTGCAACACTGTTTAAAAGGCACATGACATGTGACAGCAGGGCTCCAAGGAAGAGAGCGCCCGACATTCAATATTTACTATTCACGTGATGTGTGATGTAAAAGGAGTTTTTGATATGCTTGGTGCGTAAATAAATGTACTGAGTGTATACAATACCATGGAATTGAAATATTCTTGTGATAAAATATTGAATTTTTTGCTGTGTTTTGCGAGGGTCAACATTTGTTGTTTTGAACAGTGTGCGTGCTACGTTTTGATACACTATGTTTAGAAGTTTTGTTCCGCAGCATTTTCCTGAAGAAGATTATTTGTTTTATGATTAATTATTCGTTACATTTATTTTAATTGTTAGTTAATTGATTATTAATACTTTTTAATATTTTATTTAGTACATGACATTGTATTTTTAAATTATAAGACTTTCCAGAAACAATAGCAAGTCGATTGTGATTTTCGTAATATTTCTGTTGATTTTTGGAACATAATGCTGAGAAGCTCACTTACTTGCTTCTGGATATTTTCTCTTTTTCTTCTGTAGGTTTTCTCTTCCCATCATCCAAGTAATTTTAACGATTTTTATATAAAATAATTATAATATATGAATGAAATGAGTGACAATAAACTGCACAAAGAAAGTTTGAACTTCTTTAAGAACGATCTAGCGAGTGTAGAAGTCTGTGTGCCACGTGTGTCAAGAAGGTAAAAATGAAGTAGATTAAAATATCAAGGAGTTCTATTTATCGAAGTTCTAGTCATCAATATTTGTACTACTTTAAATAGGCCCATAACCTAGGAAAGTATTTAATGAAGCATAATAACGGAAGTGAATGCATTAGAAAATTATCTATTCGCAGTGAATAAATTATAATTAATATTGCTGTATAATTTATCTCCAAATGCATACTATATCGTTATTCAAAATGCCGTTAGTTATATGCTGAGTATAAACGCCATACAAACCCAATTATGATAACAGTTAACTCAAAATATCATTTATTCTTGAAGAAAATTATGAATTAAGAATTTTAGCCCCAGTGTGATGTATTTTAGCTCTCATATACATGATTTCATCTTCTTGCACTTGTGGCAACTGATATTGTGGTAACACGTGTCTTTAGAAATTGTCTATTAATTTAGCCTATTGGAAAAAGAGATTCTGGGAATTCATTTTCTGAGAATATTCTGTTGGCTTGTTTAGTTCGGCCCACGAATGTTCTTAATCAATTGAAACAATAAAAGCTTTACATGCCATCGGCATTACGCAATAAATAGTATTCCATACGTTTTGCGAATAAACACTTTAAATTGTTCTAAAGTTCAGAGAATGCTCATTTAAGATGGTCTATTAGCATGTAAGGGAATTAGTCATGCATAATTTGAGGTAATTTATTTCTTGCTTTCGTCTCGACCCGTTACTGGACTCCGGGTTGAAAAGCGGTATTAAATGGAACGTTGAAAAATATGCGAATTTTTTTCCACCTCGGCCCGCGCCTGGCTTCGGGTACCGAAGAGTCACGATGTTCATGCACCTGGCGAACGAGCAACAAAAAGCCTTCAACATCACGTCCCCTTTTCATTCCTTTTCTCTCCGCCGACACTCGCGCATCGTTTTGTACGCGCGATCGCGCGCCGCCCGGTAAAGTGCAGATCCGTGTAAAATACTGCGGGCGCGCGGGTCCCAGCGCCCGTTGATTGAAGGCGAGAGCGCGGGCGGGCGTTCATTCACGAGGAGGCGGCGACACCCGCGACCTCTGCGCGCCGCAGTTGCCGCCTCCGGGACCACTCGAGTGGTTCGCTGACGCCGCCTCGGCTTCTCCCGCTCGACGCCGTCGGCTCGACTCTGAGCGCTCGATCCGACCCGCTCGCTCGACCCGACCCGACGCACTCGACCCGTCCTGCTCAAGACATCTTGATTTTGTTAAATAAGTATTGTTGCATACATTTATAATTTCATGTATGTGATGTTACATAAAACAATTGTAAGAAGTGTGCGCGATCTGAACCGATCCCTGCCGAGCCCGACCCGACCCGACCCGACCCGAACCGAACCGAACCGAACCGAACCGAAACGAACCGACCCGCCCCGCTCGAATCGAATCGATTCAACTCCACCGTCTCCGGTATGCGAGTGGAGTTCTGCATTGTGTTTGCTTAGGAATAGATGAGGGGGGGAAAGTGTGACGTAATTTCGACCCAAGCAGTTTCTACCGCTGGTGCGCGAGTTCGATCATCTGTGTATTCATGTAGGATTTGTGGTGTAGAAAGTGTCCTCAAGAGGTCTTCTCCTGCTTCCCACTCTTTACATTCCGCTAGTGCAATATTATTTATCTCATCATTATTTTTGCTGTCATGTACTCATTAGGTCGTAATTCATGCGTCTATATGTCATCAGCACTTCAAGGGCACCTAAATTCCAATATTTAAAAAAATTAACTAGTAGTAGATGACAGACCAGCTGGAGGCTCTTTATTTCACAAATTCTCTTATATTTTCTCAATCTTATCGCATTTATTTTCTTCCTTATTTTCTTCTCTACACTTAAAGTTTTGGGGATGTGCCCTGAATTCTAAACACTTTGATTCCTTTGATAAATATAATTAGCGTTTTGAGATTTTATAAATGAAGTTGGTTATGGGTTTTTTGTTGTTATTCACTGTAAAACTGAAGGCGAGCGAGCGTTCGAGCGTTCATTCACGAGGTGCCGGCAGCTGGGAGCTCTCCACGCGACCATTGCCGCCTCTGGTGCAACTTGTGCGATTTGCTGACGACGCCACGACTCCGTCCGCTCGATCTCGTCCGCTCGACTCCGCCCGCTCAACTCCGCTCGAGCGTCTTCCCTTCTCGGCTTCGTCCACTCGACTTCACCCGCTCGACATCACCCGCTCGTTTTCGGCGGATCGACATCGCTCGCTCGCGTCTAAATTTTCTAAAGCATTCTGTAAGTTGTCAGAGGCAAATTTAAAATCCTAATGGGAAATATTAACTGCAATGTTATCAGCCCTATATACGTTTCGGTGTAGTTCCATTGTAGTATCAGAGTAAATATAATCCTAAAATGGAATCGAGGAAAGTCCTGAAATTTGAGGGTCCATTTATTTGAACGGGATACGTTCGTAAATATTGAGAAATTCTCTAATTCTTGTTTTGAAGTATTGCTTCATGCGAAAGTTTCTTGAATGCATTCCCTTATGAGTAATGAAACTCCTATTTTGTATTTCTTGTTGTGAGACGAGTGATTCGGCCTGCCAAGAATAACGAATTAATTTCTAAAGAACGCTTCCTTTCCGGTTTGTCTCACCGGTAATTTGATTCCTTCTCTCTTCAGCTCTCTTCCTTCCCCTGTTTCAAACCTTTCCCCTCCTTATTTCCTTCTGAAGACCTTAAAAAATATTGGAACTTTTCTTATATATTTTTTTCTTTCTTCTATAATTTTCACTTTTCTTACGTCTTCATGTATTTCATCTTAAAAGTTTCGTGATCTGAGACATTTTTAAAATAATTGGTGAATATCTTCTTCAATAATGTTTGTCTCGATGTAAAATATGCAACCTACAATCCCAGCATGGTGTGCAAAAATTCCGAAAGATCTTTTTATACAAAATTGATCCCCATCTCCCATGTAAAATATGGTTAGGTTTGTTGGTAAATTGCTACCGTCACCAGTTTTTATAATAGATAGATATGATACTATTTCAACTAAATTGAATTGATTCAAATTTATAAAAATAATATAATAATGTTAAAAAATATTTATTTATTTTCCAAACAAATTGGTAACAGTCAACAAATATCAAATATGCATCACATATATAGTGAGATGGTTCTACCCCTTATATTGAATATTTTAATACATTTTAAATTTCCGAAGACTGCACCCTCTATTGAAGGGGAATTTCAAGTCTACGACACTGCAGTACTAGAAATAATTCCTTAGGATATAAGGAATAAATTACGGAAATAAAAATATGAAACACCTTATTACAAGACAATTATTATAAGTTACTGTAAGGTTTGCATAGGAATTCAGAGGTTGAGACAGACCACATTCAACCAAATAGGGCCTAGTCCCGAGGGCGAGTCGTATGTAGGGTACATGCGTCTCATGAGGCACATTGCGAATGTTGGTGTATGTGTGCGTGAGTGGG
>BOPP01000137.1:2279881-2290996 GCA_017312745.1 Gryllus bimaculatus | reverse complement strand
GCACACACGCGTACACGCACACATACACACACATTCGCACAGAGCAGTTTTCTCCCGCCAATGTGCCACATGAGACGCATGTACCCTACACACGACTCGCCCTCGGGATTAGGTCCCCGCCCCCCCTTCGCCACCGCCCGGGCCCGACGGCTGGGCCTCCATCGAAGACTTGCCGCTGTGGCGTGTTACTTCATCCTCTCTAGATAGCTAGATCGCTTCTGTCACACGCTTCCCTGGAGGAGAATTCCAGCGGCCGGATTCTCTGATCGGAAGTTTTACGTCGTTTCTTCGATCGATATCAGGCGAGTTCCGAAGGAGAACCTTAACAAACAGCCCATGGATCGCGTGCGAACGCACAAACACACTGAGAAACACTCACATACACTAGTACTACACACCACACATGTCGGGCGGTCACAGCTTGACCCGGATGGGGTGGTACTCAGATGAGGGAGCCGCGAGGCTGGTGAGTACAAATCCCGCAAGCCGCTGTGTTAGGTCGGCGCTCCATTTCGCGTTAAAGCGGGAGAGAAACTCAGCCATCTCACAGGATATAACATGCTCTACATTTACGGGACTCACTCGGGTTGCGCAGAAACACAAAATAATCAATGATTTGTCTCTTTGTACTACTTCGTCTTCTGCTTCTCTTTTTTTTACTTTCTTCCCCTTACTTCGTAAGGGGATAAATTATTCTTGAAGTGCGCAGGAGAAAGGCGAATTTTCAACCGAAAAACACTTATTGTCGGACCCTTCTAACGATAAATGTTTTTTTAGGTCGCGTCAACAGCTACGACCACTATAGGTTTTATCGATAAACGAGATTTTAACGATAACGATATACCACAATAGATTTTAACGATATAACGATATGCATCATACTGAACAGCATGATGTCATATGGTAATGGTGAGAGGCGAAAGGACGAACACAAATGCAAAGGAAACCACTGATCTGCGCAACCTGTTTATGAATCGGACTCTAGCAGGCGTACACGCGTACCGATATTAAATACAAAAAGGAAATTTCTGGAAGCTTGTTGGCTTTCATTATATCTGTTTCCGGACGTTAGTTATTAGTTCCGAATGTGTAAGTGAATGTTTGATAACTGACGGGGTAGGTGTGGATCTCTCCCCTCTGTATAGTGAGATACGGCTCCGGCCTACACGCCGACTGGCGGGGTTTTCCCCAACCAAGTATTTCCCACCAGAGGAGCACCGTCCCAACCAGTTCGCTCTAACCTACCGACAGGTCTTCCGACATGTCCTCCTGACATCAAATCTAAAATAAATCTCTCTTGATGGTCGGCTTTAGGGAGCTCTTTTCAAGCTCCCTCCTCCTCGTCTTGAACCTGTTCCTCTTGCGTTTACGTCTGTCGATTGTTCCGGCGGCACAAAGGCGCTATTTGCTCCCGATATAACGTTCTAATGGGCGGACGCAATCAGACGGAGACATAGGATCCAACGGTGAGTTCGTCTACTTGACGCGCTGGAGAGGAGATTCATGTTCATGTCCAATGGTAATGGTGCTTAAGACACCACCAGCAGCCCTTTCAACTCTGTCGCTTTTGCATCCACAAATATAGAATACACTCAGTTAACAAACCGTGTCCTTAACGTTGAAATAGAAGGAAAGACAATGTAGTAGTTGGATGAATGAGACACTTGTCTCTTCATCGATTTTCTTGGTATGATACTTATTGAACTGTATACCTCCCTCATTTACTGTGCAGGAAAGTTCATTTATAAAGCACAATGTACAACGAATAAATTTATTTGTTACATAATCGTCAAAATGTTTCATTTAGTAACGTTCATCAACTCACTCCACCGCACTTGACCCGTCAGCACATAACTCATCACTAACCATCCCAAACTTCTTTACATTATCCAAATCCACTTCATAGACCATCACTACACTTTATCGCATGCACATTATAATTCAGACCTCTTCACACTATCCCACCCCACTTAACTCAACACCACTCTGTCTCTTCCTACACCCGACCATCCCACATCTCACCACCTACTCATATGACACCCACTCACATACACCTCCACTTACGCAGCACACCCCTCAATATCTATTTCTTCCTTTCCCATTCATTGTACTTTCTGCTTCCTACACCTTCCATATCCACCCAACACTGTACCACCCCATACGAACGCATTTAAATGATATCGGGTACACCACAGCACTCGGGACTACACTACACAACATTGCATTTCACCGCATCACACCAATCAATACCGCCCTACGCCATTCTGCAAACCACATCACAGAGCCTTACGCCGTTTCACACTCCACGTCAACACTTCACAACACAAAAATACAGCACTCCGCACAGAACTGGTTATCGCCCCATCGCAATGCATCGTATGGTACCGTATCGAATAGTATTACTTTGCATTGCATCAGTTCGCGTTGCATCGCATTGCATCACAGTTCTGCGAATCTCTCAATTCACATCGCATCGCATCGCATCGCATCGCACCGTAGCGCACCGCACCGCACCGCACCGCACCGCACCCACCGCACCGCACCGCACCGCATGCACCGCACACGCACCGCAACGCACCGCAATACACCGCAAACGCACCGCCACCGCACGCCACGCACGACCACCGCCACGCCACGCCACGCCACGCCACGCACGCCACGCACGCACGCCACGCCACGCCACGCCACGCCACGCCACGCAACGCAAACGCAACGCCCAACGCATTGCATGACAGTTTCGGTGCATTGCTCACTGCTCATCGCACCGCACGGCACCCAACCCATCGCATCCCGTCACATGCACGGCGCCGCACCGCCATCGCACCGCATGAGCAGCGCGCCGCGCCGTAATAAAATGAATGTGAGGCCGTGTGTTAAATTCGAATCGCTCGGAAGCTCTCATTTGGAGCGGTCACCCTCCGCGCATTGCCACATAAATGCGAAGTTAATGAGAGGGCGGCGGCCGCACCGGCGCGCGCGTGGAGCGGTCGTGCCGCTCGCGTGCCCCCCTGCCCTCCCACCACACAGCCTCCCTGCGTCCTTGTCCCCCTTGGCCCCTGGCCCTGCCCCTTAGCGACCCCCCCCATCCCTGTCTTTCCTACCACCCTCCCGCGCCAAACCCTCCTGGTCTCAAGACGTTTAGGGATTCCGGCTCTCTGACATTGGAAGAAAAATTCCCTCTCTTTCCCTTGGCGAAGGTGATTTCAATCCTGAAGTCAGATTTCAAGAGACAAAGCTTACTTTCTTCAGAGTTCGTGAAGACGGTAGCCTGCGTGCCGTCACCCTTTGATGTATGCATTCAAAACTTAAAAACAAAATTAACTTATTTACACTCATTAGTTCTTGAACGAAACAGACTAATTAAAATTTCTGATATAAATGTCTTCAAGTAATAACTCCCTCTGCTGTTAACCTATGTGTCCTCCAGTCAACACACTCTAATCATGTGCACAGAAGAAACTTTTCACAGAATTAAAGTATATTATGGTCAGTCTATATCGTCATCTTCAACTGCTGATAACATTCTACGTAGTACCTCTCCGCATCCAACTGTAATACTAATAATGCGTTCATTAAGAGGATGATCTCTGTTAAATATAAAGTACAACCAACATTCTATAGTTAAAAGAACCCATACACGCTCTGCATACACGTAACAATTGACTCGTCCATTTTTGCAGTTCTCATGTTGAACCAAAACCACGAGTCCCGAATTCGTCCGCGTCTCGTGTTGCGTTCTGAATTCAGGATGCGCCCATCTCCCGCGCCCCAGCCGGCCCGTCGCTTTGTCAGAACGAGGGTTCCTGTGCACCCTCCCCTGGCGAGAACCGTTATTAGAATGGAGTACCGACCCAACCCTTTAGAATACGGAAACCATAAGTTCGAATCGTGACGAAAATCAGGATTCGACTGATGCGCTTGTGAAAGTTCTACCCGTTGGGTTGTGAATACTGACACTTGTTTTTGTGCGGATGGGTAAAACGGATTGAGCGAAACTATCACATACCACGAACGTGTGCTTAGGCCGCTAAAGAACTCGTACAAAGTGGATCCCTGTTTGGCCAAAGAAAAGGTCGCACGCGAAGTGCCAACTGATTCTGCCGAAGGGAACTGGTCAGACTGAATTCGCCTGCTTCTGAAACCCGTCTTCAATTCGACGTGCGGCATATAATGGAATGATTGACTACTGAATCCGGTTGCGTCAACTGCTTAAGTAATTGGTCCCGTAAGTGCAGTGAATTTTTTTATCGCGGGAGTCGTGAATAATCTTCCTCCGCTGGTTAGCGAAACCCGGCGCCGACCTCTCGGTTTGCGGGGTTTCCTCTAACAGGTATCTCCCACCAGTGGGGCACTGCCACAGTCAGAACAAGCTCTAAGCTCTCGGCAAGTGTGGTAGTATAGAGCATGAAAGTGTGTGTGTGGAAGGGATGCGGATAGGGCAAGAAAGAAGAAGGCAAGATCGTACGTAACCCGTTTGTTAGGATACTACTCCGGCATTTGGTATTGATCGGAGAAACCGCCGATTAGAGTAGCTAAGCACTAGAATTCTCCTCCAACCAGCAGCTGAACTCGACCTAGCTATCTAACTAACGTTAGAAATTCAGCCACAGTCACCACCATATTACCTCCAGGACAAAGGCACTGAAGTGACATCAACTGATGCTCTGAACTACCTAGGCTGGTTCATATAATGTTAGCGAAAAAATAAAAACTACTCGCAGAGAGATACGTTGGTTATGAAATAGATCTGGTGAGGTACGGGAAATTTGGTTGTAAGAAACTTCACAATCGTTTTGCATGGGTAAGGTTAGGTTTATGTTTGGCACAAAGTTAGCAACAAATTTAGTACATTTCTTCTGATTTTTTTGTCTCATTATTTTAGACGGTCGTAATTTAGATGGTTTTTTCTATTGGAGGTCTTCTACAAGGTTTATACTTCTTAAACTAGCAAATTAATTCACAACGTCCATGTTGAATGGTTTTGTTCTGCCAAATAATTAAATTTCTCTTGATAGAATTGTGTCGACATTTACCAGTATTCAATATTTTTTGTCGTAAGGGTCGTGGTTGCCCGAACGTAAATTCGGTCGAATAAGGAAGGATACACTCCGGCCAGATGAGACGAGATGAGTTCTCGTCTGCCCAGAGAAGACACAGAACGACAATACCAACCCACAGGGAATGCCATCAGCGGTTTATTACCCAAATCATTCGCGTAATTTTAACGATTCCCAATTAAAATGAATAAGTGGATTCCAAATTCAGTCGGACGCAATCAACTTGTTCGATCCATTTGATTCACTCAAAATTCACATCATATTTAAGCGTGACCACAGACGAACTACCCGTTAGACTAGCTGGCGGTCATTTTAACATAAATCATTCATGGAAATTTAATGCATCCCCAATTAAAATTGAATTAGCGGATTTGAGGTTGGAAGCGATTGGATCCACCAAACCGATTCACCGTCCTTAATTGCGCCGCAAGGCGGAATCGTTCGGGAAGCGGTTCGTCGGCGTGGGAGACGCATGCGAGCGGAGGCCAAGTGGGGCGGAACGGCTCACTATGAGACGGCCGCCCGGCTAGGCGGCCAAACGTGTGCTCAATCACTGCAAAAGCTCTCTCCGTTTGCACGTAATTAGGCATTATTTCGTTAACATTAATATTTTTTCGTTGTCCTGCCCATAATAATAAAAATATAATAGTAATAATAATAACAATAGTAATAATAGTAGTAATAATAGTAGTAATAATAGTAATAATAATAATAATAATAATAATAATAATAATAAACAGCTAATAACGAAATAATGAATTAATAACCAATAAAGATTTTGAAGTCAAAGTTGATGAGATCAAATTGCGAATGTGGTAAATCCTATACGTAGTTACAATTTTTCACATTCCAAGAATGAAAACCTTAACCAGCTTTTCATAATGACGAACGACATCCATTATCCATTATACATAGTTTGAATATTAATCACATTAAAAGGCGGTATTTATACATTGTGGTATAATATTTACATTTTGCGTGAAAGAGGATCGGCAAAAGAACCTATTTTTCAGAATTAAAATTCCTTAACAAATAAGTTTATAAGATATCCATTCACTCTGAACAAGAAGATAATTTCTTTGTATGCCATTTACGTCCTACCCTGCGATCTTTATGAATGAATTCAGAAAGGCAATTTTTCAATGAATTATTATATTACCGGATTGAATATTAGTGCAAATACGTGACGCTTTAAAGAAAGTGAGATCTTCAAACTTACATCCTACACCTTGGAACGATCAATTTGAACCTTTTTCATAATTTTTCGTGTAAAATCGTATATATTTCTTTCTTTAGAGCATGTTTGAATTTGAGAATTTTAGTATAACCCCAGCAGTGGTTGTCCGTTATTATGACCATAGGTTTAAAAGGTTCTTCTTCTTCTTCTTCTTCTTCTTCTTCTTCTTCTAATAATAATAATAATAATAATAATAATAATAATAATAATAATAATAATAATAATAATAATAATAATAATAATTAATAAAACCTTTTCTTACGTAGATTTAGAGGTGTACATTCAACATTCTTTTTTAATGTTAACCATAACACGTTTCAAGCATTTACATTTAAAAGGTATATAAGTATATAAACATTAAAAACTAAAGTTATTTTACACCATTTCAAGAAGCGATCTGATATTATTGAGTGAATAAGTAGCCCAGACACGTGAAGATTCCTCTTTTCACTTTAGTCTATTGGCATTAATAAATTTAAAGTCTAACATTATTATGATTTTGTTGCCATTTTATGACGAAGAGATTCAGCATCCATATATTGCACATATGATAGGCAACAATTATTTATTAAGTTTGCAAAATCACAACGTTTCTTGGACGAATTTATCTCCATCATCATGGTAGAACAACACATTTCACTTCAATAATGTACATTCTATGAAATGAGAAACTCATTAGACATATCCCAACCAAGAACAGTTTTGAAGTGAAACTTGTTGTTATAGACTGACGAAGAAGATGAATCTGTTGTCGAAACGTCGTCGTAGTTTTGCAAACTTAATAAATGTTTTTGAACTGTCTTATATACAATATCTGAAACTTGAATCCGTTGATCTAAAAATGTCCTTACAGATTTATATTAATTGATAGTGACGGACAATACAGTTTAATAACAAGTCGCATAATATATAAGATTGTGAGAAAGGCCACAACGGATCAGAAACAATAAATACATTCAACCCAGCCACCTCGTGCGACTAGACTTCATTAAAGGCAGACGGACTCTGAGTTGGGAGAAAGGCGAAGGATGATGTTAATAATGTCAATTAAATATGAGATATTAAGGGTTTCTAGCTTCAAGAGAATTTAAACAATTAATGGAGGTTGCATTTTGCACACCAATGTAATCACATTCAGAGTAAGATGTGTGCGGATCTGGTAGAAAGTTATGTTCTGCTTGAAGAAAAAGTGACTTTTTTGTTTCAAAAATTAGTTGCTGTTGTAGAAGGTTGAATTCAACATTAGTGTTAAGCGTATCACATAATTAATTTGAAGCGTTTCGGAAATTAAACGTTTATAACGTCTCGTTTCTGAAGTAGGAGACTTTTAAAAACCAACGGAACCTGTGTCTAATCGATGCCATGAAACAGAATTAATTCATCGACCTATGTCTTTAATGCTGTATGAGTGCTCACGCGTTCTTACTTTGACCAGACTCTTAGATTGACCAGCAAAATTTAAGAATTGTCTGATATTTCATCCCGATAGGCTGACTAACGGACGAATACTACATATTTTATTGATAATATGTAGATTTTTAGAAGAGAGGGAAGTAGTTTGACCTAAACGTGCACGACGAAATTCTGATCTATGACGTATTATGATTAGGGGAGACAGAATCCGCGTCATAACTAGACTTCATCCAAAACTGTGTATATTTTTTTTAGAAAACAAAAATGTTAAAATATGCTAGAAAAAATTATAGTTTTCGGGAACATTTCTGATGCACTGATGAAATGTCTTGATTTGGAAACCCTAATTTTGGAAATGAATTTAAACCTTAATACATTCACAAGATTTGTGTTGCACCATCCGCTTGTTTCAGGCGAATAATGCATTTTTCATCGCTAGAAGTCTCAAATAGTTGAATTAACCGTGTGCTAAATTTCACTCTCAAACCACTCTGAACATGAAAAACCCATAAAACGAACAAATATTGAACGTACCACATTTGTTCGTAAATCTCTATATATTTTCCCATTATAGCACATGTGAGATTGAATAGATATATACGAAGAAATAAATTTAAGTATGTGTTTTTACTCTAACGTAAAGATGTTTATAAAGGAAATCTCAAATATGGATTTATTTCGAAATTATTCGATCATGTGTAACGTAGTTGAACTTGCTTGCCGTAAATCGTACTACTTGAATAATGCATAGAAATATTAATTTGGCCGATAAATTACTTTTATCAGTTATGGCCTTATCTACTTCTTCCTTCAAGTAGTGTTACCTGATCAAATGATAAATATTTAATTTCTAGAATTTACGAAGAAAACGGCTGTAAACCTTTCTTTACTGTCAAAACCTTTCACCCGATACCTAGCATTTTTCACACTCAACCTTTTTTTCCTTCAACTATCTCTTTCGCGGCTCAACTAATTATTCATCATTATGGACACAGTGTTGTAAGCTAAAGCATTTGCGTTGCACCGATTACCTTATCACCTCCTGTGTATCTCCCGTTCTTTCTATCTAAGCCTTTTCATAATTTTAACGCCAAGTGCCTGGAATACATTAGCAGACAAAATGGGCAGATAGACATCAGCTGCCGGGGGGCTTGAGGCATGGACTTCCTTCCGGTATACTTCTTCCAAGAAGGACCTCGCCTAGTTGGGCACATACTTAACTGGACGTAACACAGAGAAAACTAAACAAGGCGTGAAATGGCTGCTCGGTAGGTGGAGAAGAGTTCTTGTAAAACGGATGAAACGGTGGAATTTGAAGTATGGACTAATCATTAATGTAACATGACACTGCCTCCTGGCAGAGGGTACTGCACATCGATAGTATCTCTAGAAGCACTGGAAGGGATAATGCGTCCAATCTATTAAGGCGTGAGTGTTTTAAATTACATCTGTATGATATGGAACGAATCGTCGGAGAATACATTTTTCTTCATCTTGCCGATCTCATTATTGGTCATTTATTCCCGATAAATTTTCGTAATAGGCAGAATCAAAATACATGTAATGTGTGCTGATAAATATCTTAGCGAATTCCATGTTTTATTAAAGTTTCATGAAAATTATTAATATTTTTCGTAGTAATGCCCACGTATTATTACCGTTGAATATTCTTATATACCGCTATGTCACCCTGAGACCTATTCATCATTCTGGACACCAAATGTGGTTTTATTATTGGCTCTTTTTGGAGGCAACTCTTTTTGCTTATCGGCAAAAGAAGAAGCGCAGGGAGAGGGGTATTTTGTGAGACTACATTTTCCTTTGCCGGCTGAGGTGGCGAAAGGCAACAACTGATGTCTTGCAGTGCCTCTGGTCGGGAGGTTCTAGTGTTCGAGTTCCATCGATGGCAGGATTTCTGACACTAGTTACATCGCTAGGAAAAACTGCAGTCCTTGTCTGGAAGAGAATTCTAGCAGCCGGCTGCTCTGATCGATAGTTTCAACAAACAGACCAAAAAGACTGCGTACGATCTTTCCTTCCTCGTCCTTCCCCTATTCACCTCTTACACTAACACTGATGAGCACTATACAACCAGAAATAGAGCTTGGTTGGTCAATATAAGGCTTGTTGAACATACCTGGTTGGGGAAACCCCACAAGCAAAAGTTCAGTCTGTGTCGTATTTCACCATTCAACAGGGTAGAAACACCGCCATCTCACGTGATAGAATATGCACTAGACTTACGGGACTAATGGTAATAGACCTTTATGCCCCCGGAAACCCGACATAATTAATGAAAGTTTTCTATTACTCGAGAGCGAATTTGTAGTATCGAAATTTTGACAAAGATGCTTGTCGGTACCTTTATCTGAAATTAACTGTTAACAAAGTATGGAAGGAATGGAGTGGGAACTGTGGAGCCCAAGAAAATGTCCGCGCATTTTATTTCTTCCCCGTAGATTACCTATGCTACTTTTAGTACAAAAAACTTTTTGATATGAAAATACTTTAATCAATACCTAATTAGTGCGTTCCACATTCAGAATTTGCTTTTCTCTGCCGAAAAATTTGCTACGAGTATATTTTGTGAAAACAGGTAAAGCTTTAATTAAGTGGCCTGTGGATATTGAATGATATCGTCATATATTTATTTATATGCTATGTTGGTCTACTAAGACATTCATGTTTGTTGTGTCAATTTTTCTTGCGATGTTCAGTTTTTATTCATACCGCTCGAAACTTCGCACTGTTGTTGTGTTTTGCAAAAGATTGACAGAACAATGATGTGTAATAAGCCTACTAATGATTGCATAAAGAGAAAACTAGTTCAAGTTGTTACAATAGCAGTACAAGTTTTACACTAGCATTTCCTTTTGTAGCAAATACTATATGTATTCATATACGTAGTTTTCCATTAAAAAGTAACTTGTACGCAATTGTAATCGAAGAGTAAAGTCAAAATACTATACTTATAGATATAGCCAAGAAAAATGAAGAGTAAACAGTCAGAAAAAGCGAGTGATTACCCAGACACACACACACACACACAAAAGCTGTGAAATCCAGCGACTTGACACTTGTTTCTGTACGTTTGTCATCGCGTCGAATTCGAATCTGAAGCCAGAATTTAACAACAACTCACCATATTTTTAAATCGCAAAAAATACACTGTGAAATTATACATTGTCAATTAGATTGTACCAAGAATGAAGAGTTCGCAATGTACTCCATTAACTGTTGCATGTTATACTTAAATTCCAGGAAATTATTATAGAAATCAAATCTGGGCTCAGCAACTCGACCTCTTACCACCCATTCCAAATCCCAGCCCACACGCGCCACCCCCGACCCGTCTATTCCCCCACCCATTTGCTCACCTACCGAATTCTCACGGCCACCTGATAACCC
>BOPP01000137.1:2247366-2260908 GCA_017312745.1 Gryllus bimaculatus | reverse complement strand
GCCCCGCCGCTCCACCGCGCCGCCCGACCACGCGCCGCGATAAACCAGGATAAGTCGGCGGCGGCGGCGGAGGAGGAGGAGGTGGAGGTGGACGGAGGCCGTGCTTGGTGACGGTGGTGGTAGTGGAGGTTGAGATAGCGGCTGCATTGGAGGCGTAGAACAGGGAAAACGGCGGCACCATCACAGCGGGGGTTGGCGGCGGAGGCGGCAGAGGCTGCGAAACAATAGAGGCTGGAATGGCGTTGCCATGTTGATGTGTAGACGGCGACAATGTTGCAAGTTGCGGTGACTTAGTCAGTGGCGGCGGTGGATAGGTGTGCACAATGCGTTCGCAAATGTGGCGGTGTTCCAAGGGTAGTGAACAGTGACCAGAAGCACATCTTAGTCGTGATCTTGGGAAACTAGAAAGGAATTATTGTGGTTTAACTTCACATGAAATAATTATAAACGTTGTCATTGCCAACAATAGTATTGTACTATTGTTGGCAATGACAACGTTTATAATTATTTCATTAGAATTGCCAATGATAACGCACCACAACACCTTTATTAACTTCACGTCCTGGAAAAGAGAATGTGTTGTCGTTTTTAAGGATGGGAAATTTAAAAATGTTACATGTACCATGTTATATTTAGGATGAAAAAATACACTCCCCAGCAATGAACGGAAAGATACTACTTGGATTTTTTTTTCAATTCAACCGATTCTATTATAATAATAGATTAGCTTACAAATGGCGGAAGGTTTAGTTTCGTTAAACTCGCTGAATTTTTGAAAATTGAATATTGTAAAACAACTGTCAATTGAAATTTTTCTGAAATAAAAGCGAGCGATCCCTTATAATTATATCTTGAAATTATATAAATTAAAATCTCTCAGTTCTTGAAAATTGCAAACGCAAATATTCAACTATTTGGAAATATCGGGAAGGTTGAGTTAACCTGTGAGGCTAGGGGTAAAGTGAATGGCGTGTTAGAGCTTCGCAAAGACAAACATTTTTTTCGTTGGAAACACTTTTTCAAGTGAATATAGAATTATATAATTGCGTAGCCGATACAAATAATGCGAACGTATAAGTTTTTATTTTGATTATTTAAGATCAGATCAATATCAATGTTATTAGCGACCAGTATTGGATTTAACGTTATGGTTACTGTAAAGATGACATGAAATGATGATAGTGGATGAAAGGACAAACGCAAACAAGCATGCCAGAGGCGGGACTCGAACGGCGGGAACATACATCAGTTAAAGGCACTGCAGTAACATCAGTTGATACCCTGATCCACGTCTCCCGGTATAAACAGGTTCAATTGCGTGTTTTCTATTCAATTTAAGATAAAAATGGACGTAAAATAATACAATAATGTAGCTGAGGCGCAGAATACTCAGCGATTACGATGATGTAAGAAAAGTTTGAGAGTTAATTTTCAGTATCTTCTCGAGTCCGCCGTCGGCGACCCGTGACACCTGAATACGCCTCCTGCCCGAAGAGGCGACATGGATCACGCGCTGTCCGTCTTCGCGCCCCAGCGGACTTGTCCGTCGGCCGACACACGCCCGCCGGGCCACGGCCTTTGCTCCGCGTGGAATTGGCGAGGAACACACGAGTTGCGCGCCGTGGCGCGCTGTGTGCCCGGCTTGCGTGCGTGTTCCCAGAAACAGTCGTTGTCACCGCTCAGTGTCAACAGCGGCGGGGAAAAAAGACATCTGTGTAATTGCGACGCTCCAGGCAGGGGACAGGACGGCCTCATGTCTAGCACACGACGTACACGCACGCTTTTCTGTGTGTTTTTACTTTCGTTCTTCTATGCCCGATGCTTGCCTTTCGTAGGCCCGTCGGCTCTGAAGGCTGAATGTAACCTGCCGAAGAGGTTTTTGAGCAGGGGATTCCAAAGGGGTCGATATAAGACCCTTTTAGGGGGTGGGTGATACATTTTTAAACGGGTCAATAATGATCGAGAGGTCGTTCGTGGGGTAGATAGTAAAAAAAATGCGCCGGCCACTGATCGGTATAATTAAGATCGAAATCTCATTGATTACAAAAATATATTAAGAAAATTGATGATTTTTTCAATATAACGCAAGGAGAAAGAAAATAATAAATTATGCATCTGCTCCTCTTTTCGAATTTCACGTCGTTACCATCAATGAAAATTAAGCCTTTGTGAAATTAGAACATGTGAATTTATTTCTGAACATTATGATTGTATGTATTTCTATGTACTATTCTACATAATGTTTCTCTGTAATATTTACATTGTCTTGTTTAATTTTTGTATTGTAAATTTTTACGTTCTGTGGTTACATTTTGATTGAAAACTGTGTTGTTCTACTTTCATGTCCTAATGATGGAGTAAGTCATTACGAAACGTTGACAAACTAAACTATTTTTCATTTACCCGAGCAAAAACTCGTAATCTACTTATGAGGATAATTATCTTTTCTTGAAGTGCAATGAAAGTGAATATTGAATTTGAAGTATGTGCCCTATTAATTTGTTCTACATGTGGACAAGTCTCTTCGAAAACAAGAATAATATTTCTATACATTGCAACAAAATTATTTCTTATATTAATGTATGGAAATAACAAATGATCAATTTTTAGTGCTTCACATTTCTCTGTTGTTCTTCTGTAGCAAACTATTTCTTACGTAGCTCTCACATATCCGTGGGTTGACAGCATAATCTTTCAAGAGTTGATCCATTTGTGCAATGACTCTTCCCTAATAGTCTCCAATTATTGATGAAAATGCACTCTACTGCATAAAATTTAGCACATACTTTAATCTGTGTTTTTTCAGCATGCCTAAAAAATACACGGCGGCACTACAAAAGGTACTTTTGCACAGAAAGTGATGGGTCAATTCTGTAATGCAGGAGTCGTTCTTCAGTGTTTAGTTTAAGAGTGTTTACAGTGAAGTACTGAAACTAATATTTTCCCAATGATATAAAAAGTTTGAACACATTTTTCACATTACGTCCGTTCAATTTACCGTTTTATACGTTTTATAAATTGAAATACCATTTTATTCACTTTATTCCAGTTTCTCTTTCTTTCTTTTTTTATAAATATATTTTCAATTTTTTTTCAGTACTATATTATGTGTAGCCAAAAATTGTATTTTATCAGTGCAATTAAACATTAATGTAAATGTCTTATGTATTAATTTTTCAACATAATACTGGGTTTTGTTAAAATTAGTCGTTGAAAAGTTGCGTCAGTTTATTGCGTCCATTGTAGAAATAATTAATGCATGCTTGGAATAAGAAAACTTTTTGACCATTTAACCCAACTGGAAGGCTCTAAAACGTTCTCAATTAAAAATATGTTCAGAATGCTCTCGCCGGACTACGAATCCTGCATTCCTAAAGCATTTGATAATATTATTTTTCTTTTCATACAGATTAGAAACAGCGAATGGAAAAATGATTATTCACAAAGAAAGTGTGTATATCATGTACGGGATCGTATCATAACTTTGACATTGACGTGTATTTTCATGAACATTTACTTGTTTGTGTCCGATCCACTTTAACAAGCATATTTTCATTTATCGAATAAAGTGCATTCTATTTTCATTAAATACATAGACATTGCCTTCTTTTTGTAAAGTAGTCAACGAACGCAGTGTTTATATTTGTACATGTGTATTAATTTACTGTAGAACTGAGGATAATTAAGTTATGTAGTATTAATGAATGTTTGAGTTGTGCTACGATGGTTTACATTTTGATTAGTTTAGTTTTGTTTCCGAGATATCGAGTAACATTACGTTCCTTTATACATGAGAGAAAATTTTATTTATATTGGCTAGGTGTTTTGTGTAACTGAATTATTTTATCAGTGACTATTCTGTTGGGTCAGAAGTTCATGACCCTTTTTCTTCGTAGACTGCGACACGGCGAGATGCGCCGTGTCTTAAGGAGACAACCAAGACCAATAAGAAAGGAACAGTGAACTTGCAGAAAAGTTTTTCCAGGCTTGTCAAGCGATGGTGCATGTCGAAACTTTTTGCTGACTAGCAGAAGTAGATGTTAGGCAGTGTTCGTGTCGTGTCATTCCAAATATGTCAGGGGGAGAAATAAATTTTGCAAGTAATTGCAAAGTGTTATCAGTGTGGACATGGCACTGCTGAAACATCTGAAACAACACAGGTGGAGATGAGTCATTCCCCTCTTAGATTTACGAGACCTGTCTTCCGTAAGGTGAAAATGGAAGGCAAACTTTACTTTCCTTTTCTTTCGACGAATAATTCGCGAATAATTTATCTAAAAATCAATGAGAAACATTTGTATTTTTGTTGACATATTTAGTTACTGATTCATTGCTCCATGTCTCATTATTAATGTCTATGAGAAGTCAGTGTACTTACGAACGTCAGTTACAAAATTATTTTTTTATTATTTCAAAGTAATTAACATGTATAACAAAGACGAATATCCTATTCCTCTCATAAAATACGTACAGAACAATCAATTGATATCACTGCAGTGCCTCTGATAGAGAGGTTCTAGTGTTAGAGTCCCAACGATGCCGGGATTTTCAATACTAGCGATATTTCTATGCCGAGTTTAGCCGCTATTTGGAGGCGAATTTTGGCGGTCGGTTTCCCTGATCGGTTGTTTTCTGCCGTTCCTTCATTAAATACCTGGCGAAAGCTGCATCCAAAAAACGGGTCGAGGACCGCATGTGATCATTCCTTCCTCTTCCTTGTCCTATTTCTACACTTTATTTACACACACTTTCAGTTACATGCCCTACAGAAGTCAAGAGACCAGTCTGGAGCTTAGAGCTTCTCCCGGTAGAGGCTGTATCGCGCTGGTGGGAGATAACTGCAACGGGAAAACGTCTCAAACCGAGATGTAGGTCTGCGCGAGATCTCGCCATTCAACGGGGGGTAAACATGGCCAGTTCTCGCGATAAAAATACGCATTGTACTTACGGGACTATAGCAATTGACGTGGCCGGAAACACGAAATAGTCAATAATTAATCAGTCAAACATGCAGACCAAGGAATTTTATTAGATTATTAGTAGCAGAAATGTTTTAATTACAAACCGAAAATGTATAGTTGAGGAAGATCGTAATTTGATATGCAACAATTAATCGTCGATTATTGTCTTTGCAAAATGGCATGCAAGTGGTTCAGTATTCCTCTTTCACTATTACATTTCCACGTTATACATATGTGAAAATGCCCGCAGGTTGCTGTTTCCATGACAATGGTCTTTGCTTGGACGGAATCAATCAGAAAGTGTTAATTTCACATAATTAGGTGTACTAACAGAAATTTTGTATGTATTTCTTCGGACCTGTCTGACACATTTGTGAACAGTTTCGACACAAGAAGTCTGTTTCAACAGCCAGCGAGTTAATTCATCTTTCTTTCAGAAATTATTGGCACGGGATGCAAAGAAACGTACTTTGACGGAATTTCTCTAACACTATTTCTTTTATCAGGGCATTTTAGGATTTCCATTGTATATAAATAATATCTTATGTAACGAATAATTAACGAAGAGCCAACCTTGGATAATTGAAGCTCATTATAATATTCTATACACAATAGTTCCATTTGACTTAGGCTGCGTAGAATTCCGAAGCAAAAAGATACATATAAAAATATAATGACTGTGTTCATGGATCCCGTGTCCTGACAGGGCCCGACTTATTAAAAGATTCTGTGTTTACTCGTATTGGCTAGAGAAAAAGAATTTGCGAAGCGGCGTATTTTGCATTCTGTGAAACGTGCTTACCATAGGAAGAATATTCAGAAGCAATATTCTTTGCAATGACTCCGACCGAGAGGTGATTAATGGGTTTCAAAAGTTCGCAAAGCGGAATTGTATGTATGTAAATGGCGCGACAACCCGTGAACGGGCTCAGGTCTACCGGCGAAGTCCACACCTCGCGGCCATGGGTTAAGGGGGCACGTGTGATATGCACGTAGGCATCCCCACGCTGTATTCCGGTTTTCTCAACCTGAGAAGTGAATTTTCTCATCCTCACACAGCAACTGGGACATTGCAAGGAAAACGCACACTATAGTCTTGGCTCGGCCGGGAATCGAGCCGGGGCCGCGTAATGGAAAGCGAGCAAACTGACCAAGAGCTAGACATAAGCCCGGAATAGTCTACTAGCACTCATCATTAGAGTCCGCTAGCCCAGATCAGTTAAATAGTGAATTATCTCTTCTTCGTCAATTGTGAAAGTTGCTAAGAAACAAACTCTTATCTCTCCTAACGTTACTACCTGGAGGTAAATTAAGTCGTAGGCTTCCGCGGACAGAGTCATGTGGGTGATCTGGGCTGTCCGGATGACGCCGCGTCGAAGGCTGTGTTGCAGACGTTTCGACCTATCCTGTCGGTGGTCTTTCCTCAGGGCTGGTATTGCGCCGAATGGTCAGCGTCCCTGTGTTATGTTTATATTAGTATATATATATATATATTAATAATTTATACATATATATATATAACCACGATATAATATTATTTATATATATATACATATAACATATATACAATTATATATAATACACGAGCGCTACCATCATGACGCATACCAGCCCGATGGAAGACACAGACAGGACGGTCGAAACGTCGCAACACAAGCTTCGACGCGGCGTCACCCGACAAGCCAGATCATCCCTGAGGTAAGCCACAACAGTTTGAGACCCCTCCTCTGTTCAGTAATCGCGCGTTCCTCCTAGGCATCGCCTGGTAGGCGCGAATGAACCTGCGCTTCGCGGAAGAATGGTATCCCGTTGGGCCGCCGGGCGCGCTGCGCGTCCGCCGGCAACGCGGCCGCGCCGGCCAGGGCGAGTTTGGGAAGCGAGGCGTAGTGCCTGGAACGAACGCGGCGCCAAAGAAAGGCGCGGCGGCCGCCAGCGCAGGCAGCGGCGGCGCCGAGCAAGCAAACAGAGGCAGGCGACGCTCCACGCGTGCTTCCGCGGGCGCCGCACCCCCGCCGCTTCGTCGCGCTTTCCCGTCGTTCCCCGTTCTGTCGTTCGTCCCTCCAGCTGTTTTTACGTCTTGCTGCTCTTCCTCGTTGTCCCGGCGACCAATCTCCACGTTGTCCTGCCGTCCCGTCCCCCGCCAATAAGCGTTCTCGTCGACCCGTCGTCGTGACGTGTTGTACTACCGTCTTGCCATCTCACCGTTTTACTATCCAGTCGACAGCGGGCTCACAGTAGTGCTGTCCCGTCGTCGCTTCATCCTGCCGACCCACCGTCTCCATGTCCTGCTACGACTTCGTGCTACATTCCTGCCATCGGCCGTCTCTTTGTTCTGCCGTCCCATCTTCAGCCCTCTCTTTTTTTGCCGTCTCGCCGACAACGCGAGCTCGATGCTCCATCCTGCTGACCCACCGTCTCCCTGCCCTGCTACTGCTTCGTGCTACCTTCCTGCCATCAGCTGTCTCTTTGTTCTACCGTCCCGCTATCAGCCGTCACTTTTCTGCCGTCTCGCCGACAACCCGAGGTTCCGTCCCGACAATGATCCATCATGTCGTCCCACAGTTTCCACGTCCCCTACCATTCCTCCATGCTGCCGTCCGTCACGTGCACACCTCTTAGTAACTCGAGCAAATTAGCTACACTCCCCATGTAGCTCATTTCTGGACCTGTTGTTCTTCGGACTGCACGAATTACGTTAGTAATTCTATACCCACCTACTTGACAGGAAACTCTCTTGCGATCCACCTCCCACCTGTTTCCTCAAGTTAAATAGAAATTAAGATGCAAGTACATTATGTTATACTCGTACAATATGTTAATTATTTCAATTATAAATAATTTTAATCTGCTTAAACACAAATATCTTTAAACTGACGGCCTGTGAGTTTTATAATTTCAAATTGGCGCAAAACGAAACAAATCTAATTATTGATTTTAAATTATTTTGAAATACATTTTTTATAATAAATGAATGTAACCAATTGTTTACTTAATATTATTTGTCAATTCATCCCCCTCTCCAAAAGCCATATTTTGAAGAATCGCTATCTCTCTGAGTTTACGTAAATTATCCACAGACACTTACAGGTAATTCATAGCTTCACTGCTAACCACTTACACAATAACTTACAACGAGCTTTTCCTTATTTTTTCGTCATTTGAACTTTGCCTCTTAATTGCATAGCGAAACGAGCGGCATTGTGGCAGATTTCCCAGTTTTCAATCATCCACAATTCTCGTTTCAATAGGTCTTATAAGTCAATACGTCAATATAGTCTTCAATATATCTTTCACCACTTTCACCACCTCGATTTTCATTCAATTCACCGTACTTAATAGTAATTAACCTAGTCCTCGAAAACATCAAACGAGAAATAATTAACAAAGAATCACTTGTAAAATCAACTCGAGGGCACAATAAAACAACACGGCTTAGGTCGGCCCTCCGGAGGTACGCATGGAAAACCGTGTAATGAAGGCTCCGTAATGAGCATCGGATGGAAAGTGGAACGTCACTTCGCACGTGTGCACTTCCTATGGCGTCCGGGAAGTCGTTCGCGTCACCAAGCGCAAGGACCCCTGGCGACACCGGAACTCATGCTGCGGCTCCTGCATGTCCGTGCTATTGCCGCTGTTGTCGCCAACATTGTTGCTAGCATTGTAACCCTTTATGCAGCTGTTTTTGAATTTGAATTTGAATTTGCCTTATTTTACGTGGCGAGACTCGGGCCATCAGGCCCGCTCTTCCGCCTGACCACGCAAATTTCGCTACGCTCCTTTCACCAACTAGGAGAGAAAGGAGGTATATCTTGGGCGAGAAACAGGCGATTTGAATTTAGCTCAGAGGCGTCATTTAGGCTTGAGGATCTTTTACATGCAAGTAAATTTACAAACATGGGACAGCCGGCTTTACTTCCCCTCCGAAGGAAGGCGTACGAAGCATTTTTTCGCTTCGATCGGGTTTGAGCCCGCCAACTTGCGTACAACAGTCCAGTACGCTAACCGTTACACCATCGCCGCCGCTGTTCGCCTCGCCCTCGCTGCTTCGGTGCCAAAACCGTCGCTGCGCCCGTTGCATTAGCTATCGCCGAAGCCGTCATCATCTAATTTATCCACGCGCCATCCACTTCTTCGTTAATATCGCCTTACCCGACTCCATCATTATCGCTGAGCTTGGTTGTCATTATTGTCACCGATGCCATCTCTTCACCGCAGTCACCACTACCACTGTCGCCATCACCGTTGCGGCCATCATCGTCACCACTGATGCTTTCGCCATCACCGTCAGTGACGTCATGACCATCACTGTCGCCATCATTGTTTGCGGCGTCAATACCATCACCGTCAGTCTACGACGACATCGCCGTTACCATCACTGTCTCGGCCACCATCCTTCTCACCGGCTCCATCACAGCCAACGTCGCAATCCGCATCACCGTCACCATTGCCGTTGTCGTCGCTGTCGCCGTGCTCTGCCCCTGCGACGCCAGCGCCGGTCGCACCTCGTCCCGCCTATTAGTGCGTTCGTTCTGCAGCCACGGGCCAGAGGCCACACGTCGGTGCTCGCAGGCCAGATCGCGGCCAATCGTAGCGTGGCGACTTCACGCTCGCCTTGCTTCTCTTGATTTCGGAGTTCAAATCCTGTTAACTCCATGTGAAATTTGTGAGGGGCAAAACAATTTTGCTTTAGATTTCCTCGGGAATTTCCTGTTTTCCTAGTCTTTTATTTAATGCTTGATGTAAAATTAATTTCTTCTTCAGTTCTAACGTATAACGCTTCATAAATTTAAACTTTTCAAAATTTGTTGAAGTAAAAATATATGTGAAAATATTATTCCTTTCTATTTTCTTGGTCACTGAATACAGAAATAATGCTTAAAACTGTATTACCCTACAGCCGTACCTTTTGGCCTGAGAATAATATGCTGTTTAAAGAGCCTTACATGACTCACCTCCACGGTTTTTGACTTTGACATAAAGCGATATCTACTAAGTATGAGCTCGACTTTTGTTAATGGTTTTCCAGATAATTGGCCAATACACTGGATTGATAATTACTGGCCAATGAATATCCCATTAGCGTTATCTGGGAACACATTAACAAAAGAGTCCACCAAATATGACATCAGACCAGCATTCTGTAGTATGATAACAGTAATAGCAACTCATAACTAGTATGACAATACCACATTTAGGTCTTGAAACACATAATTAAGTAATATTTACGAAAGTTTAATATGAGTGGCATTTCAAAAACGAACAAGAAATTGGACAGGTTCATTAAAAATGCCAAAAGTAATACTTTCAGAGGAGAAATGCAACAGGTTTATATAATTTTAAAGAATTTATAATTATTTTTCTGTTACGATTTTGAGGATGAAATAATGTCAACACCTTGTCAGCATTCCCACTATTACGATTTTGTTGTACTAACCCTAATTCAGGGTACTTTATTAATTAATTACTTACACGACAATTTGCTATCAATTGTTTACTTTCAACAAAATTACTTCTTCTTCTTCTTCTTCTTCTTCTTCTTCTTCTTCTTCTTCTTATTATTATTATTATTATTATTATTATTATTATTATTATTATTTGCAAACACGCACTATATTATCGGACTATCGGGAGATCAGTCCGAAGATCAGAGTTTAACCCGGCTTGGGCTGCTGGGGCCCTGCTGAAGGTAGATGCAAGAAGAATAAAAACTCTACAAGCCGCCGTGTAGCTCGGCGCCGGATCTCACAATCCAGCGCGGGAGGAGCACCACCTTCCGGTATATCACATGCACTACACTAACGGGAGTAGTGTCCGAAATAGATGTCGTTCCCGTCAACACGAATCTCTCGCTCACTTAGGAAGTCCGCTCCAATGCCCTTAGTAAGCGAAAGGCCTGCTCCGCGTTTCGCGGGCGCCAATTTCGCTTCGCCCCTCGTCGCGTGCGTGCGCGTGAACGAGCGCCGCTGTCCGCCGGAAGCGCCAGGCCGCGCACGCGCGTGCGCGGGGGAGCTTCCGGTACGTGCGTGCGTGTGTGTGTGGCGATGGCGCGGCGCCTCCGCACATGGCCGCGCCGCACGCCGCACAGCGCGCTGCCACGCGGCCGGCCCGGGACGCTCGCTCGCCAGGCTGGGAGGCACGTGGGGTATATCAAGTACACCGGAGTATTCGATTCGAGCGTTTTTGAGCACCCAAATCATCGATTTGATGAGTCATCCGCCGCATAGTCCTGACTTGGCACCGAATGACTTCTTTTTATTCCCGTACGTAAAAAAAACAAAAAAACTGAGAGGTCAATGTTTTTCGACACCTGAAGAAGCGGTTGCTGCATTCAGAATGCATGTTTTGGAGATACGTCAATCAGAGTGGCAAAAGTGCTTCGACAATTGGTTCAAACGCATGAAAAAGTGTATAGATCTTCATGGGGAATATTTTGAAAAACAATAAAGTGATTTTCGATGGTTTATATTTGTTTTTGGTTTCTAATCCTGAAATATAAAAGGCAACCCTCGTAACAGTGCGGTGCCGTGAACTCAGTGAACCCAGAATTCATGAAAATCATATAATCTAGGGATTTGACAATGTGCTCGTTCTAAAGATATACGATTTAAATCATTTCATAAAACTACTTTCCTGTAAACGTGGGTTCAAAATACACTTTTTTTGCAATATTTTGTAATAAGGTTATTCGCTCTCACTTTCACACAACATTGATGACCTTTTTTCAGCTTTTGTTTTCTTTTCTTCTCTTCCCTTGTCTTAAACCATTTTGAGGTGTGGACTTCATTCATTACAAATTAAGTAGTTACAGTCAAACATAAACAGTTACAGTTACATAAAAAAGCAATATACCAAAAGCAAGTCAACACTATTGAACTAGCGAAGAAACCAATATAAATGTAACTGATACAAGACAAACGGGGAAACGGAAGTGCTAGTTCACATGCGACTGCCTGATACAATATCAGATATTCGAAGAATAAACGGGTCGATGGGGCTTGTTTTCGTGTAATACCAAAGCAGGGGTGATTAATGTTTCATATCGTTACATTCTCCTGAATTACCACTTGTCTCTACTTGT
This sequence comes from Gryllus bimaculatus, assembly GCA_017312745.1. Classification (NCBI taxonomy): domain Eukaryota; kingdom Metazoa; phylum Arthropoda; class Insecta; order Orthoptera; family Gryllidae; genus Gryllus; species Gryllus bimaculatus. The sequence goes on along the minus strand of BOPP01000137.1, from coordinate 2,248,869 downwards.
GCAGTCATTTCTTTCCAACGTATTGTATAGTGTTCAAATAAATCAAAGAGAAAAAATGAGTACGTTTGAGAGGTCGTATTTTCAGTAACAGGATATTCTCCTCTGATATATTTTCGTCAAGGGAGAAAAAAGCAAAAAAGTGAAATAATACGAATGCCAAAATTTGCAGCTCAATGGATTATTAATCGTTCAGTCTGCGATACAATATAGGATAATCCTTAATTTTTTTCTATGTTATGCAGTGGACTTTGAATAGTCAATATAAAATTGCGAAATAAGCATCTTGAAACTGAATTAAGATACGAAACAGAACTCCATACTTTTCCGATTAAGGAGATGAAACATGCAATTGTAAAAATTAAAGTCCTTCCAGGTTCCCTATTTAATGCTCTTTATATTGTATAAAATGCAAAAATGGCATTGCCATCAGAGACTGTCACTTTTTAAATATCGCAGGTACACCGCGAAGAAATCATTCTCCATTTGATGTCATCAACATTCTAATCATGGGACACCGTTCTAAAACAATTCCTGACATTTTTGTACGCAAACTTTGAGAAGCAGAACTAGAAACAAAGCAAAACAAACCAGTTTATTTGTTCTATATTGCTAGTTTTACTCGCGTAGATTACGAACGAAAATTTACAAATTACACTTAACACTATAGGTTCTTTGTTGTTTCCAGAAAATTTTCTCGCAGCTATAGTAAGGAATTACTTTAATTAAATATTTTGTTGACATGTAATTAGTAACAGAAATTTTACCAAACATTTTTTTTCTAAATCGAAAACTAATTCCATCTTTGTTGATGCTCGGTGGGGAACCTCATTTGGAGACATTGACCTCGAGAGCCTCGGTTGCACCAGCCTAGCTACTGCTACTTCAAGGGCCTGCTCTTCTCCAAAATTATAGCACTTGACATGGAATGAACCTGTGCATATTTCTTTCATAATGCATAAAAAATATATTGATGGAAAAAATTGATAATATCAAAACGTACGTTCAAGTCGTATTAACTGTGTAGAGAATGTTTGAAATTTTTTGGTGAACGTTACTTGTACTACTAAATAGAGTCTACTCTCAAGACCATTTTGTTGTTTTTTTTTCAAAATTTACAATCACATTTCCGTATAACAGCAAACGTTGAATACAACACGTTTTTCCTTCATCATACAGTTTTCAAAGGATTTGGAAAAGGGCCTGAAGGTGAAATGTTGGTTGGGTTTCCAAGTTGAGACACATTACTTTATGTGCGCGTGACACGTCGTGCGAGAATGTTATCTCCGCAGTGTGAGTGAAGACGGATTCTGCTTTAATAGGCTTCGTTTACACGGCGCGGCGGCGTGTACGAGGTGTGCAGGGTGACGGCGCGGGCGGCAGTGAGGGCAGTGGAATAGTAAGGGCAGGGGATGGAGGTGGCGGCGAACAGTGGGTCAAAATACATACATACATACATACATACATTTATTAGAACTGCAATTGGGTATGACCCGGTGGCAGTTA
>BOPP01000137.1:2224725-2239294 GCA_017312745.1 Gryllus bimaculatus | reverse complement strand
CTTGTCATGTCGTGGCCGTCATCGCCTTTATTATCGTCGTCGTCGTTCCCTCCGCAGCGCACGCAATTGATTGATTGATTGATTGGTTTATTGACTGATTCATCATTCATTCATTCATTCATTCATTCATTCATTCATTGATATTTCCTATCACATCTACGGCTATGGTCATTAGTCCCGTTTGTGTGTAGTGAACTATTCATAAAGTTCCCTTCACTCTTGATGTTGAGATCCGGCCCCAACCTGTCTGTTTCACCCCAACTGACATGCTCTAGGCTACCGACTGGCCTGCGATCATGTGTGGCAGGGTAAATTTAGCAACTACGAGCACGTAAGAGTAACTGCACCTAAACTGTAAGAAGACAAGACAAAGGAAGGAAAGATCGCGAGCTTTCCATTGCCTTTTATTAGTGCACTGCTCTGCCATTCGCCTGGTGTTGATCGAAGAAACCACGGAAAACTACCGATAAGAGCGGCCGGCCGCTAGAATTCTCCAGAATGCTGCGGCTGAATTCGACCGAACTACATGGTCTGTGTCGAAAATCTTGCCACCTTCGCGACTCAAACCGTAGTACCTCCCGGCCAGAGTCGCTACGGAGACAACGGCTATGCTGGCACTGAGCGAAACTCAGCCGGGGCGCGGCGTGGAGGGACGCGGTTCGGCGCGGCGCGGCGCGTCACGTGACTGTCCCCGCGATCGTCCCCGTCGCGCCGGGGCTTAATGCGCGCGAACCCGTGAAGCGGCCTGGAAATCGCGCCAAATGAATTCTTCACACGCAATAAGCCGCGCGCCGCGAGACAAGAGGAGGCGGAGGGGGCGCGGGCGGTCCTAGGTTTCCAGTTCAATTGGGCGCCGACTTTTGCCGGGCGTCTCGCTAGCCCGTGTCCCCGCTGTCGCCCGCGCCGTCGTCCCCGCCGTCGATTAACACGTGCGTCGCGAAAGGTCGCCGCACTGCCGGATCTCGACGGGCGAGTGGTCCGGAGCGGGGGGGATGAGGTTGGCGAGGAGATGTCCAACGCGATGACCTACCGCCTGCGTCTATGAAGATTTGTTTTTGTGCACTCGCCTCTATGGTTGCGTTTTTGAAGACTAGAATTTTTTTTTAGCGGTAGATGTCTGTAAAGACGTTAGCAACAACGTCAGCGAAACGAACGTCGTATGTGTAGTAATAACCAGTTACTTGTTTTTAACGTCATTTCTGTACTTAACATGCACGCGGCGACGGTGTTGCGCACGGCGATGATGCAACGATTAGCGTATCGGACTGTTATACCCAAGTTGGCGGATTCAAACACGGTCGAAGCCGTGGATTTTAAATTGCGAAAAATTCTTTCGTACGCCTTCCTTCGGAGGGGAAGTAAAGCCGGCTGTCCCATGTTAGTAGATTAACTGGAGTGGGAAAGATCCTCAAGTCTAAAAGACGCCTCTGAGCTAAATTCAAATCGCTTGATTCTCGCCCAAGAAATACCTCCTTTCTCTGCTAATGGTGAAAGGAGCGTAGCGAAATTTGTGTGGTCAGACGGAAGAGCGGGCCTAATGGCCCAAGTCTTGCCACGTAAAATACAGCGTTAATTCTATTCAATTCAATTTAACATTGTGGACCTCTAATTTATTCCAAAAGATTAATTTGCTATATGAAAGTCAAATACGCATTTCGTTATTATGTTAAATGTTTTCTTCGACGATGTACCTTTACGCTTTCGCGTTGGAGAACCTTAAATAATTAATAAATTGTTGCGAGAGGTCAACTGTTAATCTGAGGTGTCGAGATAAAAACAACAGCAACACCATTGCCAACTCGAATACAAATTCCACACGATTATAATGTCTGATATCAACACCTTTGGAAATTCGCGTTAATGCAATATTAGTTAGAAGGAATTGTATAAAAATGTGTAACCTCAATAGAAATGTTTTTATTGCTCACTTTTGTGGTCACTCTTTTTTACTTTAATGCATTTAGTTTTCAGCCTTCATTAACAATAACTGTTTTCGACAACAGAACAATTTTTGCGTTACATCGTTGGAAAAATTGTCTACTATGACTTCAGACATGAGGTGTTTTATTATACTTATTGATACCAAACCACATTGGGGGGCGTGGCCGATGAGAAACACGTAGAAATGATCCGTATTCGATTCACAATCATTGGCGTACTTGTGCTTGAGCTGTTTACTCCCTATTACTTTCATTCCGAAAACTGAATAGTGTTTGTATGATATCAAAGTATTTATGTAACGAGAACGCAATACATTAGACCTTAAAATTTCCTTTTTGAAGAATAATTGTTCGTACGTATAATTATTTTATTAAAACTCAATTATTACGAGTTTAATTTAATGCGTAGTGAATTTAAATAAAGGAGGATCTTCGAAATTCTGTATTTTTGCCGTATCCATTTACATCCATTTGACATTTCATTCGCATAGGTTTCCTGGCCTGCTTTTTGTGACATGATTTGTAGCAATTCTTACAACTTTAATTTTAGTGACGATATTGGAACAATGTAAATCTCTCGTGAAAAAATGCTAACATCCATCAACTCGCGCAGAACTGATACTTTCGAGCATTAACAGCTGGCGGAGAATATATTCGGCAGAGCCAGGCGGTCATTGGCGTGTGCACAACTCTTTTAGAATTTGTTCTTCTCTGTTCTTTTGGAACCATCTTCGGGCTTGAGTGGACTATTCACCCTAAAGAAGGCTCCACAAGGTGGCGAATGGTCGACATAAGATGTAAGTATTAAAATTTTCAAACGGTCGAAGTGACTAGAAATAGCTCTCAAGCTACAAAAAGAAAAATATTCTTAAAGTAAACGTAGTTATTAAGATAATAACAAAATAAAAACAAATGTTGATTCATTTATAAATATTCAATTTTAATTAGGCAATTAAAGTATTAACGATTTACCGATATAACGATTAACCAAACACGTCAACATGTTAATTCACATTAAAATATCATAAGTTTAATTCTAAACTTTCTTCGATAGTAGTCACCAACAGTTTTATAAAGTCTACTTGTGGCACTACACGTTTCGAGCCTGTGAGGTCTCTGCATCAGGTGCATTCTCTCTTAGCAGTCGTGTTTTTTTCTAAGTTGATCCAGTCTTCATGATAGCAAAGACAGGTTCAACTTAGTCGTAGTCTAGATAAAAAGTCTGCTAAGAGAGAATGCACCTGGTGCAGAGACCTCAGAGGCTCAAAACGCGTAGAACAATAAGTAGACTTTGTAAAACTAACTGTTGGTTAGTACTACCTAAGAAAATCGTAAAATTAATCTTATGATGTTTTAATGTGTATAAACATGTTGACGTGTTAGTAACCTTTGTATTGTTTTTTTAAATAATCTAGCAGAATCACTATCTAGAAACTAGAATGAGTAAATACGACTTCAATTTTTTAAAATCTAAATTTAACGCAACTTCGTCTTCCTGTTTTAACTATTTAATCTCTACGCACATTCCTTTGGTTGGCCACTGCACTCTTGCCCGGTACAAACACCTCAGACTCCGTTTGCCTTCCATAAGATCCACGCCAGCAGTATATCTCTGAAGAAGGCCACAGCATGATGGCCGAAACGTCAGCACAATTGACCGAGACGCGGTTCATCCTGGATAGCCAAGAATGTATTAACTCCGCTTATTTCCATTACCTGCCACTCAGTCCACTTCTTATATTGTTTTTTATTATTAATCTGCATTTCTCTATTTATTATTGTTCATTCCTAAGCACGAAAATTATCGCGTATTTCTTTAAAACTTCATTTTTCACGTAATGACGCGGATCTCTTCCAATTTTATCTCTTTTTACTTATATCTTGTTGTTCGCGTGCGTATCGAACTTCGTTTATTCCTATTCACGTAATGTTCACAAATACCTGATGGTGTTTCCACGTGTCTTATTACCACCATAATCTATTAACATTTTGTAACGGTCCCAACATAATCCGGAATAAACCATTACAATGCTTTAACGTATTTTATAAATACGATGAAATAAATCAAACTGGTCTAAATTCTTGAATTTTAGGCTTCTTTGTTTTTTTTTTCAAAATCTTGGGCGCTGCTAGCTACAGTCTAAAATATGCAGCGCCTACCTAGGAAATACAACTTCTCATTGCAAGAGAACGAAAATCCTTCCAAAATTAAAGACTAATTTTAGTCTCTTTGGATAAAAATTGTTCCACTCCATTCGAACCGAAACCCGTGGTTACACAAACCCACAAAAAGAGACCAGTTCGAAGGACCGTCATATGTCTTAAAACGTTTCTCTAATCGTGAATATTTTCAAACGGGAGCATAGTCACATGACCACCACCCTAGCGCCGCCAGTGCCAGAGGTCTGGGTGAAATACGACGTGTTTCCCGGGAACCCGCCGCCCCTGGGAGTGTTTGTCCCCTGCCCACCGGGGTGGCGCGCGGCGAGGCCCCGAGCGACGCCCGAGGCGCGACATTCCTGCGCAACGAACTCCGCGCCCGCGGAGCACTCGATCGTCCCGTTTAGCGCGCACGCGTTAATCGACGGAATAGCAGGACGCGCCGCAAAACCCACTCCCCTAACCACTGGAAATGATGGGCCATTGTGCCTATCTGGAGCGGTGATCGGCTGCGCGCGGGCAAGGGTCCCGGGGAAGAGCCAGGCGGCGAGAGCGGGCTTAGAAGCAGGGGTGGTAGAAGGGGAGCGGAACCAGTTCGGAGGCGCGACTGGGTGGCGCGGCACGCGGCGCAAGCGAGACGGCTGGCGAGCGGTGTGAGGTGAAGCAGATCCCGAGGGCTGAGACGAAAGGAATGGTGGAAGAGGTTTGGGGGGTGGTAACGAAAATGGGAGTGGGGGGCGGGAAAGTGGGAGTGGGGTAGTGGAGTGACGGTAGTTGGAGTGGGGCGAGGTGGGTAGTGGCGAGGTAGGAACTGGAATGGTCGAATAGCATTGGGAGTGGAAGTGTTGGCTCAGAGGAGTGTGGTGGGGTATGGTTGTGAGTGTGGTGGCGAGTGGATAGAAGTGGTCGGCGGTTGTAGCGAGAAATGTGTGCGCGGTGAAGGAGGTGCGCGAGCCGATTATGCGGGTGGTTAAAGGGTGAATTGGACGTGCATGGGCGAGTGGAAGGAAAGACGGGAAAAGTGTGGGGTGACAGCGGATGGGGTGGGAGTAGGGAAATAGAGAGAGAGAGAGAGAGAGAGGGAGAGAGATGGTGGACCGTGTGTGATGGCAGAGGTGTCGGGGAAGGGTGAACTGTAATGGAAGCTAGGTCGGGAGAGATGGCGGAAGGAGATGCAAAGACGGGACGGAGGCGGGGAGGAGGCGAGGCAGGGGCGGAGAAGCGGCATAGAATGGTGGACGGGAGGGAGCTGAAGCGTGGTAAGGAGAGGAACGCGCCAGCTGTGTGAGAAGAGTAGGAAGGGCGAGATGCGATTTGAGAGGGCTTCTGAATGGTGGATTGGAGAGAAGCGTGACAGACAGACGACGTTGCAGAGAAATGATTAGCGCAAGGTACAGTGTCACGTTCGAAATAAACAACACTTTGACCCATTTGGATAAACACGAGCATCTATGATCGCTAGAAAATCTGTAGCCCGTTTCTGATGCAAATAGCTTCTATTACATGGAGAAGAATCGTCAATATGAAAACACACTCCTAACGTACAGACAAAAATGATTTATGCTAAAATATAAATAAACAAAGCAATAAAAATAATAGAGTGTGTTTTTGCGGTGCTTGTCAGCGGGGAAGTGAGAAGAAGCGAAAGCGGTGTTGCCCGGGTAAGCCTAGGGAACATGGAGGGTGGGAACATGGAGTGGGGGCTGTGGCGGCAGGGGGGGGAGGGGAGAAGGGAAGGGCAGCACTGAGAACCGAAGGTGGCGCACGGGGGCGCTTCACGTCGATATTAAGTCGTAAAGGCGTGAATGGTTTGGGGCGGCTGTGCCCCGGCCCTCCTGCCCTATTGCCCGCCGCCTTCCACGAGGCGCGACAATTCACACAGCCCCCACGCAAGGAAGCCCTGCGAAGGGGCACGGTCTCCCGGGGGACCGACACATGGGCAACGAAGTCGGATCTGGAGATACAATTTTTGGATGTGTGTATAGGGAAGGAAGCTTCTCGAAGTTTTCGAGGTTTATTTAAATTTTATTGATTTTTTTTCGAAAAAGGACGTGATAACTGTGTGACGCATGGGGGAGGTAATAATCTGAGTACGTTTTCTTGAACACTTGAATCGTTAACCTTCTGTTTTACTAAACTAGTTTAATTGCGGGTAATGGTGCCAAGAGCGTTATTGGTAACATTCAAACTCTAGAAAGTTTAGCTTCCATGTGCGGAAGAACGTGTTTGCCGATACGTAGGGAAATGAACTACAAATTTCGTTTTGTAGTACTGGTGACAAAATACCCCTGGTAGGAATACTGAAAAAGTAAGTTCAAAACAGATATTACAACAAAACTTATGCATTCAGCTAAATACTTACGTACTGACGGGTTGAACATATCTCAAGGAACCGTGCAATTTTAATTAGGAAAAGGAAACAGTCTCACATTAACTATAGAAGGCAATTTTCTTTTAAAACACATCAATTTGTGATTACATGTAGTATTTCGTTTGAAAATAATTATCTGTGAATTTGAAATATTTTTCCTTTCCCCCCTTGAAAAACATGAGCAGTAAGATGAAAAATGTTCTAGACTTAAAAAGCTCAATGATGTTGACGGTTACGGTTCCAGTGAAGAAAAATGATATCCAGAGGATTCTGTGACCGTAAAGTTTGGAAACCGCTGCTCATGTGAAAAAGTTACATGATCCTTGATTTTCGAAGGTGGGAATATTAATAGTTACCAAATTGCTGTTTCAGTACGTGAAATATTTCTTTAGAGGCTCGACGAAATGAAATTTTCCGACAATTCATCCTTTAACATCCCCATTTACTCTAGGTAGAAACATCTCATTAAATCGAGTAATAGAAAATGGGATTAAGTTTACCCAAGTCCCATATTCCCTAATAGAGAGGAAGGATGTAAAAAAAATTGAAATGATGATAATGCTAGACATTATGCAGTTGCACATAGAACAAACGCGTTTAAAATCTCTGCACTCGCCCGTATTAGGAAAACATGAAAACTGACGCGCAAGTGATGTAGTAAGCAAGGAAGTTCTGTTTAATTTAATAATGAGAAGTCATCATTTATAAATGCCCAGTTGCCTCTGTAGCAGCATTTCTATTCCCTGCAGTTCATTTCATGTCCCTCGAAGAGCTTTGTTCCAAGTCCTCATATTTTCTTCCACCAAGCCGTAGCCTACACCATCTCCTTTTATCTCGAGATTCTTACCCCTCTAGTGTCTTTTTTTAAGAACCATATAAAATAAGTTTGTTGTATTAGTTGCCATTGATTTGGTGTAGGACGAACGATATTTTTATCGATCCACGTCGTATGTTACGGCAACGTGGCTTTGTTTCTTGCCGCATGACGGAATAACGTGAAATGAAGTTTAGATACCGACACAAGACCGCAAATCCAGCGAAGTGCTTACGAGGCCCCACAATAACCGTACGTTTATGATCTAATATAAACAATAATTGTCATAATAATAATTAGCTTTATTTAACAGCGAATTGTGGTATTCAAGATATTTAATTTTGTAAAATAATTCTTGTTATTAGGAGCGTTTCCCTTCAATATAATTTTGTTAATATTTTTCCTAGTTATACAAGAGTTATTAGGTAAAAATATCATTTTCTCTTTTGAATATAATGTTCATATTTTGTTATTAATTTATTTATTTTATTTAATTATTTTTATTATATAATGTTAATGTTTTGAATATATAATGTTTGTAGCAATTGTGGATCCTGTAGGAGAAATGTCGTCGGAACACAAGAAAAGTGAAACACCAGAAAACTTGTTATTTTCCGGAGAAAAGTTTATCTGTACTAGCTTTGTATATTGGATATATTACGAATTATCTTCATGCAATCGTATTCTAAAAATAGACAATTTTCTCAGCGTAATTGCTTAGTTAACCTTTTTTTTCAAGTGTGAAAAATGCTTGAGGTGAGCGTCATTTGCTTTTCATCTTTGATATTTTGCTCGAAATCCACAGGGAAGTGAAACAAGATACTCGTAGCTGTATCATTGTCAAACTAATCTGGAATACAGGTTCTCAGGGAACTGAGTAAAATTTGGTAAATATTTATATTATTTTCCTATGTAAATATAAAATCTGACATTACACTTTTTTCAGAGCGTACAGCTCTCTAAATTTAAAAATTCAAGAGCTTTCGCCATTTACTTCCACTTCGGATGATACACCTAAACACTTTTGGGCGAGCGGGTCCCATAGATGTTCACAAGTGTGAATTGCACATCTACGTGTATTTACATCGTGTGAGTTACAAAGATACACAGGTGTAAAGTTAGCACGGTACATCTACAGAGCACCTTATGTGAATTACGCGTATTAGTATCAGATTGCTAAACGTCTCGCATAAACCCACAATCTACATCGCCCTCTGGGTTATGCCCCCCTCACCTATACACTCATCCTCAACCTCCTCCTTCGCGAGCGAGCATGTCCATCCCCTCCTGCCCCCTTCCCCTTGTGCCCCGCCCATCCCGGCCCGGGCCTCGTTCCCACACGGGCCGCCGCCGGTCCTGGCGCAGGCCCGTGGGACCCGGGGTCTCCCAGGATTCTTATGTTCAGAAGTTATCTCCACTCTTTAGGATATTAATTAGGCCTAATTGAGCCCACAAATACGTCGGAAATGGAGAGAGCTAACAGCACACAAATACGGAGGCTGAGCAAACACGCGGCGAGGGGCTACCGGCCACACGTAGTACGGCTCCATTACGCGGCCGGCGGCGGCGCGGGCGGTAGAGGCGGCGGCGGCGGTGGAGGCGGGGGTGCGGGAGGGAGCAGGGACGAAGGGAGAACGCCATCTTCCCACGGTGGCGGCCCGCGCCCGCTGTCAATACGCCGCCGCCGACCACGCCCCCGCGCCCCGCCCACGCACGAAACCGATACCCAGTAGCCGGTAACCGGTAGCTCGCAAGACGCGCGTGAGTGGCGTACTACACCGAACACCTATGATCGGGGAAGTGTGGGTAATGCGGGCTACATGTCCCGCGGAAATATTCCCTTGATTTGGGGAAATTATGAGGAGTAGTTAAAAATTTATTTGTAATTTCGGAAGCACGAGTGACATCTGCCAGAAGTCACGAATGAAAATACATGTATAATTAGTAATAGATGCTACATAGACGTTTTAACAGAAACGTTAATATGAGCCATGGAGCGCATGAAAAATTGTCCTTGATTTTGGGAGATTATCACAAGTTCTTTGAGAGTTGCACCAATAGCAGCAAGCATCAAGGGAGCCTTCGGGCTTCGATCCTGAGATGGGGCCGGAAATTAACATGATGTGATTAACAACAGTGAGTGAGAGCGTAGGTTTCCGCGGCCGGAGTCAGTATTTACTTTGCTGTCCGGGTGACGCCGCGTCCACGGTGAAGTTGCCGACGTTTCGGTCGCCATTACGCCCTGAGGAAGGTCGCAGAATGGCGACCGAAACGTCGGCACCTTCGCCATGGACGCGGCGTCACCCGGACAGTCAAGTAAATAACAACACTGAGTTTGCAGTGCCTGGAACCAAATTCGAATGCTGATTAGTGGTTTTAGGTACTTCCCTGATCACTTCCAGACCAATTCCGGGGCGGCCCCACAACTGGCCACGAACTACGTGGATCATTCTTTTCTATTACTTTTTCATCATCGTTTTCAGTATCATCATTATCACCATTCCAGACTGGATTTTAATGGGAGTGTATAGCCGTCTTACCGGCATACGCCCACGGGGAGGCGTTGCGTATCCTACAATTGTGCGGGAATAAGGCAGAATGAAGAAAAAATCACGGGTTCTTCGGAATTTACCGATAAATTCACGAGTCAGGAAACGACTCACTCTTCTACTACAAATAAGTGTTCGTTGCGGTCATGAAAGTTAAAAACTATCGTGTGAATAATAATTTAATGAAATTCAATTACTATTACGGATTAGTATCCATCGTTTAATGCTTTAAGTGCATGCAAAAGTTTACCCCAATTGTTCAAATTTTTCATATATGAATCATGCTACAATACAATGTTCAATTTTTTGATTTATACTTCTTTAATGACTCTTGTATTATTTGCGTTGTCTGTCTTATGAATAAGTTATAGGAAATGTTGCTTCGTTTATTAAACCCATCACGATTTTGATTTTAGTTGTGCTGTTTGTTAGAGTAGTATTAAGTTACGTTGCATGTGACGACTACAACCAGGATTTTTATGGCGCAAATGATTGCTGAATAGCAAGCGATGACGCACTTCAGTGTTTATGCGTTCAATACACTGAAAGTAATAAATGTAAAATGCACCGCGTAGTGCATGTAACCATTACTCTTGCATGACACAGCACTCATTGTCATCATTTACATTTTTATGTTTTTTCATAAATATTAAGTTAAAGGCTCTGATCGCTACTTTATATCGACATCTCTTCTCCGAATAATTGTGATGTGAAGGAAACTGTGGAAGTCTTCTTCATTTTGAAGACTCTGAACAAATTGTTGTGTGATGGATTTTTCGAGGTCCGATCATCAGTCATTTTCGTGATGTTTTCTAATGAAGTTACTGGCCTAGGTGGCTCAGGGCATTCACTGCAGTGCCTGAGGTCTGTGGTGGCAGGATTTCGACTTCATAGCTGGATGGAATTCAGCGGTTGTCTAGAGGAGAATTCTAGCGGCCTGCTGCTCTGATCGGCAGTTCTCCGTGGTTTCTCCGCTCAACACCACGCGAATGGCGGAGTAGTACCCTAATAAACAGGGCCAAGGACCACGCGCAATCTTTTCTTCGGATCACCTTTTACTTGCACAATTACTTGCGCTGAAGTATCCCACTAGTCGGAGCCTTAGTGCTTGTCCCGTCTGAGGTGGTGCCCCGCAGGTGGGAGACACCAGGGTGGGGAGAAACCTTCAAGACGACGTATAGTGTGCCGTTGGATCGCACTATCGAGAAGGGAAGATCACAGCCACTTTATGCGATAATAACTGCACTTACGGAACTGACGTTTTTAGCAGTTGTCGCGCCTGGAAACATGAATGAATTACTGAGTCAATCCAATGAATTTCAGAGGGATTGAGTAGCAGTACTTCAACCATTCGAACAGTGCAGGCAGGGTCGTATTCTCATAAAGAGAAATCCTAAGCATGACCAAAGAATAGTACTGTTTTGAAACAAAATATTTAACATTATGAAATCAAAATTAATATGAAAATTAATTACCGTCGGTTCCTGACATTCCGCGTTTTGTGTTGTTAACATGCTGTTGTTCTGTGTACTATCCTTCAGACGGTAATTTTTAGTTATTTCATCACAATTTTCAAAAAATAACAAAACTATTTGTTGGGACATACCACAATGCATTGAATCAAATGACCTCAACAATGAAATCTCTTTGAATGTTAATAATTACGTGTTTAATAATAATTTTAATAACTACTTGTAATATTTTTACAACACGCGCGTGAATATTTACAGTCAAAATGCACTTTAAACTTTAATGCTGTTATGAACACAAAAGTTTCTAATCATATATCTTGAGGATTTTCAAAATTTCAAAACAATTTGAGTCATAACATTTTCCTTTCATCTCTGCATGCAATAGAGATGCAGTACGTAACATATTATGCCCGTTGTTAGTATAATACAGTTACTGTAAGAATAGAGGTGATCATGGACAATTTCTTATAATCGTGTTTTGCAATGGTGTGTATTTTCTAAATTTTAGATAATATTGTTTATATTTAGTTTATGTGAAACAATAAAAAATAATGTACAATAAAAATACTTTTATCTATCATTGTGTGGGTAATGTATATACCTCTAAATAAAATATATTTTAGGTTTTGATGTTAACGAAATTCTATTATGTCATATTTCAATTTACTGGCAGTCCACCCAGAAACCGGATGGCATTTTTAGAATGTCCAAATATCCGTGAAATTTCGTATGTCGTCCGAATCCACAGTACATATTATTACATCCGCAGTATCCAGTGTCACGAACACATCCATTTAAAAGTAATCCTGAAATACAATTGACCAAAGGTTTATAGTGAAAAAAATTCGCGCATTGCATTCAGTGAAATGATGTGAAAAAAATAAGAATTGATTTTCGTACTACATCTCATCAACCATGAATCTTTCTGAAGTTATGTGTGAAAATGTAAAAAAAAATAATTACACAGACTTCATTAAAACCATGATCATTCACTATGATGTAATTACGATTTTATACCCAAAATGACATTTAGCTAGTAAATTCTTTGCCTTTATAAATCATTTGAGGTCTTAGGAGCACCATCAATAATACATATATCTGTAAGGTATCCATGAGAAAGAATTTGGAAGCAAAAAAAAGTGAGTGCGAAATTGAAGATGATTGGTCACTTTGTTCTCTGATATATCTACCCATAAAACGCATTTCTTTTCACGCATCGTTTTATCATTTCGACTATATATCTAACCCAACTTCAAAGGAAATGTTTAGCGTTGAGACGAATATTTCTATTTGGCTAGAGTATATTTTATGAATACAAAAAGGTTGACATTGTTAGCAGTGGTTGCTTCGCGTTTGGAAGTTTATTTCGTTCGCAGCCTCTTGACCTTCGTCATAAATTTTCAATAATTGTCCCTGTCTCATTTGTACACCGACGAGCAGTAAAATATGTTTTTTATACCTCCTGGCAGAGACACCGTCGCGGCTGACCTGTGCGAAATCGTCGATGCATCCTCTTCAACAGCCTGGATGTCAGAGCTAAACCTGGGTAGTTTAAGCCACTGAAACTTTTCATTAATTGTGATATGAGCAGAAACTTACATTACCCTTTCACTCTCATATACAGAATGAGTCAAGTAACTTTAGCACGTCCTGCAGTTTTTGAAAAGTTGAAGTTCTTGCAATGCAGTTTTTACGGATGTCCACGAGGGAATGGAGTTAAATGTTTCATGCATTCATTTATATTTTATCACGTGTATTTTACGAGATAGTAACGTTGTTTTATCAAATTGAACTCTACAGTTGTTATGTTATGTTTTTACGAGCGTAAAATAGTGAATCCAATGATATGCATATTTCCATATGTTAGATAAAGATTTTTTGAGTAATTATGCTTTTTTTGCGATTGATGTTTAACGGATATTTTGAATGTGACAGTACGCCACCCAAGGTCATGCAGCGCTTCCTTGCTAACGCCCGCTGAGGAACGGGAAGCTGATCAAAGTATTTGAAGATACGAAACGAATTCAAAATGTTCACAAAACTGTTGCAAGTTTTACCTGAACTCTGCTTTGGATCGTTGGATTGCTTTGGAACTTTATCATTGGATTTGTATTTTTACGCTCGTGACGATAGACTAACAAAATATGCAGAGTTCTATTTTAAAAAACAATGTTACATCAATATCTCATATAATATAAGTGATAAAATAGAAATGAATGCATGTGTAAATTAGCTCCATTCCCTCGTGCAAATCTCTGAAAAATGTATTGCAATAACTTCAACCGTTCAAAAACTGCAGGTGCTAACATTATGTGACTCACCTGTATATCTGAAACATAATACCAGTATGTTTAAAGGCAAAATATTCAATTTGACATGGAAAACTATTGAATATAACGCATTATTAGGAAGCTTCTGGCATATAAATACATTTATTTTCATACTTTTCATTTTACCTAAAATAACATAAATATTTACATTTAAGTAAACAACATTGATCATTGCCATGTATAACTATTTTTTTGCTAATAGGCACTTACAAAATCTTTTAGATGAGTGACTGCTAGGACGGGTGAAGACAACGTTGATAAAAAAATATACAAGAAGTAAATAATAAAATGGGGATATTATCTGTAAAGGAGAAAATCTATTTCCTGTGCACCAAAACTATGTGTGGAATATAATGTGATGAAGAGGCTTTCTCGTATTTGAGAAAATTTTGCTTAATTGGAGATTCTCCACAAAAACCAAAAAAACTTAAGACAATTTACGTGACGACGCCATAACTTCCTGTGCCTTTGATGCAAAAAATGTGCAATGTGTTAATTTCCCAAAGTCCCTCGTTCTTTGAGTGGGGGAACAATTCTTGAGAAATGTTTCACCAAAATGTAATTTTAAAACAACGCTGCATATTTCAAACATTATTTTCATGCCCGTTGCATGGTTCAAAGTTATTATTATTAATTGTAAATCGAATGGTATAAGCCTTCCTGTTCACCAATCCTGTTCTTCGACCCTCATCCCCCGTCCCTATTCCTCGTCCAAATCCACATCTGCGTGTCCTTTCTGTCCCCGACCCGACCCGTCCCTTCGCCGTCCCTGTCTCTGTCCTGCGCCATCCCGCTTCTCTCGTCCCCCGTTCCCTGCCTTCCCATCCCGCCCCTCACTCCCCATTCCCTTTCCCGACCTCCGTCACCGTGCCTCAACCTCGTACCCAGACGCAGATCCTGGCTACGTTAACGATCCCGGTTCCTCGCGCTGTC